>JBBBZN010000082.1:0-81746 GCA_037974915.1 Ceratobasidium theobromae
GGTAAGTAACCGTCAAGTAACCGGGACTTCACGTGGTGTCGGCGTAAGTAACCTGGTGAAAAAGTCAAATACACTTACTTACCGTACACTACAAGTGACCGCCCTGTATATAACGTTGACCTAGTTTTTATTGTCTGGTAGGCCACGAAGCTCATAGGGCATTTATTTCCCTTCATAATGCCCAATAATTCCGTGCAACAAGGTGTAGGAATTATTAATGCATATGAACCAACAATCAGAAGGGACCTTCCTATCTTTGCCGCAAAATACAATGATCGTGCCATTGCACTGCTTAAAAATTCTGATTTTCTTGTACGCTCTTGACCAGTCGCCCTTCCTCTAGCTCATTTGATATGAAATTAGGCAACTATAACTTCTGTTCGGAACGCATTTCCAGCCCTATCAACCACCCCAAATTCCCAAATTCGCCTATTCTCACATTTTGAGGAATTTGGTGAACTTCAAGTAGAGCTTACAAAAGACATTTGGAAGGAAATATCACCCTATCTCAGAGTGGTAGAGGTGTCAATAAGTAGTGAAACCTTTGAGGAAGCAGCGAATGAAGCAGAAGCTGTGATACCTGTCAACGGTGAGAGTTCTCCGGTTGTCAGTCTTTGTGCCCCACTATTGACCATAGTGATTAGATTTTCCCGATACCACCGCACCTGGTAAAATATTGGTTCACGTTATTGGTGGCCCAGTAGACCTGGCGCTATCCATCACCGAGACTTCCTCGGTCTTGGAACTCAAAGAAATGGTTTACCAACTAGACCCCCGACTCCCAAAGAATTTAACATTCACACACCAAGACATTAACCTTGACGAGGTCAGTAAGCAGCTACGCGAATACAACATTATCGACCAATCAATCGTATCAATGACGACAAACATTCAAGTTCACGTGACAACCTCAGGGAGGTCAAAAGTTTCGATGAGGATCACATTGTATGCCGGAGTATCCAGCCTCAAACTCGTTATCTATGCCCGTTTAGAAATTCCCGTAAATGCGCAAATTTTTGTTTACGCAGGGGAAGAACTCGAGGATGTCAGGCAGTTAGGATCCTATCCTCAAATAACCCACAACTGTGAGGTATTTGCTATTTTAGATACATTGCCTTTTGGTGAGTCGCACCAAAAGTTTGCTCGATGCTCAAATCAAGTTTGCACCATTAGCAACTCCTATTCGCCCTCACCATATACAAGTGAAACCGGCATGGGCTATGGACGATGATGATGAAAGTGACCGTTACCTTGTGTTTCCTCACTCGACTGTGCTCGACACGAAGGTTTTGGTTTTCAACGTAAATATGATTGCGCCATCGCGACAGACCTTGGAGTTCAAGGGCCTGTTGCTGAAAGATGATATGCCTCTGAGTCACTATCAAGTAGGACCTGGAGACACGTTGACCATGAGGATCAATAACCAAAGGGCATAAATTGCCGCAAGTACAAAGAGAGCTGTATGTATTTAACTCTCGTAAATAACATAATCATCAGCAAATTGAAGTTAATGCGCTAGTAATAACTAATAATAGCTTGACGATTAAACATTCACGGCTGATTTCATTCCAAAACACGACCATTGTAGCCTATCCTTATGATCAATCTACCAAGGGCTCGGTGGGCTCATCCCCCGTTTCGGCTAGGCCCTCGCCCTCACTCACTTGTTCAGCGGGCGTTCCAGTCTGAGCATTTTTGACAGCGGCAGGTGTGATGTCTTTGCCCCACAATCGGAGACTCAACGCGCTATACACCCAAATCAGTTATGCGACGTCATTACAATTGATAAGCTCACCTTTTAGACTTTTTGTCAAGCATCAACGCCACGGACGCCGTAGACTTCCAAATTGGGATGACCAACGGATGTTTGATGCTAAAAAAATTGACGTTCAAAGTTTGTCTTGGTCCGAAGAGTGTGACAGACCTCATCCCGGCTTGACCCCCTGGTTCAAATCGCATCAAATAGCTACCCGTTTCTGCACCGCACGGGCATAAAGATCAGCCACTGCGTCAACCCTCAGCCGAGTTCAGGGACGTCATACCAAGCTCAGTTAATTTCTCCTTCATTGGATCCGAAAATTCAGAGCACACGGGGAAATATGATCGTATGAGTAGACGCAACGTGTCCAGATCAGCAAGAATGATGCGCGATTCGTCCACGTGCGGCAACACGGCGGGTGTTCCCTCCATCAGGAACCGAAACCGACTCGCCCGGCCTTGATTCTCGGCCTTTGGGCCGCCTTCCTGACGGCTAAACACCCGAACGCCTACGTTGATGAGGCGGAGCCGAGTAAAATCGTTGTGGGTGAGAACTTGGCGTACGGCATCATTGCAGAGGTAAATCTGGCGAAGAGCCTCTCCATCCGGATTACGGACAAATAGGTTTTTAGCAGGGAACGAAGGGTTGATCTGCAGGTCGGAACTTGCGACTCGTTAGCCGACTGAAATGACGAAAATCAGGGGCTACTCACATGGCCTGTTCGAGATGTTTGCTGCCGTCGGACAAGAATACGTATGGTAATTCTTTGAATGTTGTAGATTTACCTTGTTTTTCGGCAGGTTCGTCGTCGTTGGTCTGGGCTGGTTGGGGGTCCTCGTCCATTGCCTCGCTTGTCTTTTGTTTCTTGCTGGGCTCAGCGAGGTTCTCGGCCGCAGTCTCTGCGCTTCGCTTGGCGGTATGACTGATGCGAGTGAGTATATAATTATAGAGAATATCTGGCATACCTAGTCTGTACAACCGGTTTAGATTTTCTCTGCAAGACCGCCACAAAAAATGCACCAGTATCTTGCAAATGCGGATAAATCCGGAGACTACCCAAACAATCCAGTCGGATGACCCGTGAACAACTAGAATGCGTACCATCTTTCCAAATTCAACTCGTTTGCATTTGCCGGTGGCCAATGCGTCTCTTGTAATTTGGTTTCTGAGCGTTGAGTTGGGTCGAGAGATTCGATAAATTCGGTGTAGGTGTTGTAGAAAGTGTTCAAGTCGCGACTTGTGGGCGGACGCCAGGTTGGTAATCCAGGCCGGCGTACGAGTCCAGGCAACGACGCAGAAACGTCAACGAGCTCAAAACCTGCGCGCACCTGAGTTTACACATCACACCGACAAAAACGACATACCCGGGTGTTTGCAGAGGGCAGCAGCGACGACCGCCTCGTTCTCAACCGGGTTCATCGAACACGTCGAGTAAACCAGCCGTCCATCAGGTTTAAGCAGACTCATCGCCCGGAGTAATATCCTCAATTGCAGGCTGTAGGTCTGTTAGTGACGTTCCGGGGGAATAGCGTACTCGCCTGTGCATCCCGTTTCCGTTCATGGGCGTCCAAGTCTTCCATACGCCCATATTTTTGCGCATCGTTCCGTCCCCGCTACACGGCACATCACACAAAATCCTATCAAAGAGCATTTTTCCGCTCCCAGGGGTGGTATGAATTCGAGGGTATATAGACGCATCGAGGTTGGTGACCATCAGCGCCGGCGAAGGCAGCCGCGAAGACTGGTGCACGAGCAAATGGGCACGCTTGTTGTCCGAGTCGTTGGCGATCAAGAGGCCAGCCGGGATGGAAGATTCGAGTGCGGTGTCGTTGGCGTGGAGGGCTTCGAGGATTTGGGCGGTCTGGGGATCTGGTCAGTTATGCGTTTATGTGGTGGGTGGGTCTGACTTTTGAGCCTGGCGCTGCGCACATGTCTATAACCTGATATGGGATACGTTAGTCACTGTTGGTCGAGTTGGAGCGTAGACTGACGTGGTGGTGTGGCTGAACGTCGAGCAGCAACGGTGGGATCATGCTGACGGCCTCTTGGCGGGAAATGTTCCCCTGTGAGAGTTGAGGGATGTTCACCATAGCGGAGGACTGCTCACCACTTCGGTCTCGTAGACCAAGAAATTATGGAACCGCTTGAACTCGGGCGTTTTGCGCAATGCGCTCTTGGAGACATCGAGCTGCCACCCAAGACCATCGGGATACCTAGCGGGGTCATGCAATGTGACGTGGTGCAGGTTCGACTCACCAAGCAAGCTGACGAGGCGGCTCGACAATCTGGCCTTCAAATTCGACATTTTTCATCGACGGAACATACTGTTCTTTGATAATCGAATTCAACTCTTGAGCCGTTCTGAACCCAACTAAGAACGACGCAACCAACCACACACGGACTCACGCCCGACTGCCAGTGACCCTGAACGTGGTTGGCAATATGACCTTGAGACAGCTCCAAAACGCTTCCCATTCGTCATCGGGCACGATCCCGGCAGTCTACTCGCAATCGAGTTGGTTTTTTGGTCCTGGGAAAAAACGAGACTAACCTTGTAGTATTTTTCAAACGCCTGGTTTTCTGGCTTGACGTCTGCGCCCCAGCTTCCGCCGCCATTCTTTGCACCGCCCGCTTTTCTGCCCTGTATTATATTAATTAAATGAATATTCAAGTTGAATATGTGCCGTACACGTTTTCCCATGACAAACGAGTCCAAGTGCCGATCAGGCGCACATTCGATCAAAAAGGCTAGTGCACGTGACGAACATCATTCAGAGAATACACGACGACGAGCTAATTAACCTTTTGAGGGATGTCCGACGACGAGTTTTCAGCGCAGAGGCCAAGCGTGCGCCGCGCGATCGACGCTGCGTTTTCCAAGTTGTCGTCGTCGTCTGGTGCGATTCAAGCTGAATTGATCGAGGTGCTCATGTTGCTTTTTAGAGGGCATTCCGCTCGTGCTTGTTCCTCGAGGTCTTCAGGTACGTTGAATCGCCTTTTGATGCGCCTATTCATTCTGGGCTATTCAGATGCTCGATCTTGCGCCTGATGATGAGCAAGGTGCGCGTTTGCCACGTTCCTTGGTTGGTCTGAACGGTTGCGCGCGTAGTCTTGGAAGTTTTCCGGAATGCCGCCACTGGATGGGAGAACCGTGGACGGGTGGAAACTGAGGCTGGGTTGACGGTGTCTAGGGATGATTGGCGAGCTGTATGTGCGGTGTTGCTCGGACAACAAGATGAACCGGACAGGAAGAAGCGCAAGACGTCAATTGAACCCGAGCGTCGTGTCACCCGCGCCGCGGCCAAGAAACAGCCAGATTCGGACCCGGACTTGGACTCGGACGGGGGAGGGTTCTTGGCGGAATCGTCAGGGGAATCGGACGTGTATGTGGACCAGCCGGATGAAAGTTCAGAGTCGGAATTTGGGGCTTTGCCCCAAGGCAGGATAGCTCGTGGCGAGGAACCGGAGCCGGAGGTTCCCCGGACGCTTACGGTGCGGCAGGAACGCGAAGCCAGGCTTGCGTTTGCATTGTTTTTCCCTGGGATGGACGCAGAGGATCCGGCACTGAATACGAAGAAGCTCGGGGTGGAGGAGGTCAAGGGGGCGGCAAGGACGCTGAGGGAGGATCTATCGAGTGATGATGTGAGTTTAGTATTGTTGGGGATCACGCTAACGTTGATAGATTGTGGAGATGCTTCGGATGTTCGGGTCGGGCGAGGGAATTGGATTGGAGGAGTTTGGACGGATGGCGGTGATGGCGCAGCTTGTGTAGATATTATATTCTAATATAATGCACGGTGAAACCCGCCACAGGGAGATGGCCACCGGTAGTTGGGACTGGATTGGGATTATTAGAGTCTGATCCGTGAACACGAGGCCAGCACGCGGCGGGTCTGGATGATGTGACCCTGTGGCTGGAGGACACAAAAGTAGAGAGGCGGGATTTCATCCCGGACGTCGACCGTCATTCCCTCTTATCACTGGCGAGCCCATCGACAGACATTCCATTCCACTCCATTCTTTTGGTATATACACTTTAGTTGCGATGATTGCTCTACGAAACCTGCTCGGCAAGACTGGATCTTCCTCTTCAGTAAGCGGGTGGGGTTATTTGGACTGGACTAATGGGCGCAGTGTACATATGACAACAAGTGCTGTGGTGCGGTGTGCGCCGAGAACGAGAGGTTGCGGGCGGTTGTGCTTGATCTCGAGGCACGGCTTGTTGCGGCGCTGGGCCGACCCGCGGAGACCGAGGCGAAGCTGCAGAGGGCACTGGACGAGACGGCGCTGCAGGTGGGTTGGTTGTGTGTCGTGGCATTGCTGACCGCTTGCAGTCGATGCTGATCGAGCAGCTCGAGGCGCGGGTCAACGCGGGGGCGGCCCTCTTTAGCACCCAACCTGACTATGTGCTGCAACAACGAGTCGAACAGCTGGAATGCAAGCTCGCGCACTCCGAGGCACAGCTCGCCCGCACCGTCGAGGCACATGGCAAGGCCAAGGCGCACATTACGGCCCTCCAGCAGCAGCGCGAACAGCTTGTGGAGGAGCTGGAGCAGGTGGAAGATGGGTTCCAGGCCGAGGTGGACAAGCTGCAGAGCGAGTTGGTCAGCTGGAAGCGGGATTGCGAGCCAATCCAGGCCAGCCATCTATGTGAGGCCTCGGCCAGTCTGGAGCGCACAAAGGCAGCGACGCGCATCTGGGCGCTTGAGGACGAGGTCGAGCGGATGCGCAGCGAGCGCGACGCGTTGAGGCGGCGGCTGGGGGCGGGGCGCGCCAACCTCATCCAGCTCAAGCGCAAGGCCAGCCAGGTGCGCCAGCTCAACACGCTCGTTCGCCCGCGGATCCGCGGAGAGCCGCTGACGCCCGAGACGAGCGACGACAGCGCTTCACTCGACATGAAAATGTGATTTTGTATGTGTTTCTTATGTGTTATGCTCACGCTTCATTGTATCATGTTTTGTCTCTGCGCTAGGCGCTGTTCCTGGAATGTAATGCGTTGTCACAGTAACATGTCCATTGACACCATGAATGAGATGGATAGTGGCAATCTGGCAGTGGCGTTTGATCCATGCCAATCCTATATCTTGCCGCTATATCTTGCTGCTGTCTTGCCGTCGCGTAGCAGTCCCACCCCCAAGGATGCGACCAAGGTATAAGCAGCGCATATATTCTCGAATATCGCGGAGCCAAAAGTAATAGGGGTAATGGGTGCCCCTTTTAGCGTGAGGTCAGCGGTCACGGCTTGTCTTGTCTGCTACCACCACTGTGACAATGAGTCTGCCAATGCCTGCAGTGGCCACCCGGCCTTGTGCCCGACAACGCCTGAGCAACGCATGGCACTCGTTTGTCGTCGCTGTTGTCTGTATATTTACCTGCGGAATATCCGACGACGACCATCCAGAACCCTCCAACTCCATGCCAGCTCCCTCGGCGTCGCTTCACATCGACCCCCTTTCCTATCCACCACCTGCCCACACCGCTCCCACCTATCTTGCGCCACATGTGCGCGCTGGAGTGTGCAATCCCAGTCACATGCCCTCGGTTTTGCCCCCTACCAGTGAGTTTCTGTTTTGCGCTGCTTACCCTTCTGACTTGTGCAGCCGAGCCTGTTGGCGCTGGCCCACAGCAGCCAGATGTATGCGCACCCCCTGAGCCTATCACCGCTCCAAATCGCCCCGTTTCCGACATCCCCGACGATGTCTATGGCGGAATGGCCGACTCTCCCATTGTCGCCCAATCCGAACCCCTAAACAGTGAGTCTTGTGTCCAAATCTGTCCTCGGGGTTTAACTGTCCCAGCCCATTCGGTCGCGAGCCACGTCACCGACGCGGCCCACTCTATTATTCCAATTATTCGCGAGCCTGAGCAGGTTGCTGTTCAAGCCCAAGTCGAGGTGGCTGCCACCCACGACGTCGACTCGTCCTCGTCGTCTGCCCTCGACGCCCCGCTCTTTGACAACACTCCAATCCCAGTCGATCCCTCGGTCCCCGAGTTGTCCGACAAGCCCAAACAAGACCAGTCCCCCTCGTCGTTTTGCTTTGCCAGCCCAGCTATCAGCGAGAACAGAGACGACCAAGGGTATTACGGTATCTGGACATTGTCGCTTTATTTGGCCGATGTCGATAGGGACCAGCTAGCCCAACTCGAGTCTCCAGACCCCGCCCAGAATTCTGTCCATTTGGAGTGCGACAAGCAAGGTGAGTCTAGTTGCCAGTTTTTGACTGTGATTAATCTTCTTTTAGGACCTGCTCGTGGATCTAGCGGCTCAATGTCGACTAGATCGGTCCTTTCTGATCAGTTTCAGTACGACGCAGAGCCTAATGGCTTGTTGGGCGACAAGGTTGCCAAGACGCAGAATGGTACGTGCCTGCCATTTGGCTGCAACTCGACGACGACGACTAACGCGCCCTTTTTATAGTCGCTTGTAGCGAGGCCCAATCGCCCGCTTTTAATATTACATCCGCGGTTCTCGAGACGGAGGCAAGTTGTGCGTTTTGTGCTTGTGGGCGCTTTTTTGACGGGTATATTAGGACGCGGTTTCATTTGTTGCACGCACTGATTGTGCGAGTTTTGATGCCATTGAGGCTAAGACCTTGCCTCGACTCGGGGATATTCCAGCGGGATCTGAAAAGCCCGAGACGGGTGTGGAACCAATTGGAATAGCCGATTTGGCCGCCCGGCGAACTCTTGCATGCACCCCGAGCTCCGACTCGGATGGCGAGCCTGGCCACAAGAGCAAGTTGCTCACTCCTCGGGTGACGCCTGGACCCCGCCCTATTCTCAAGAAGCGGGCTCCTGCGGTGGCGATTGGGACTGACGAGGAGCGTCGGTTGGCGGGTCCGACGGCTTCGAGTCGGCTCAAGGTTCGGCCTCGTGTGCGGCCGACGTTTTTTGTTCCTCGGTCGGATGCGCCTCCGGTTCCTCGGGTTCCGGTTTTGTCTGTTGATGGTCGGCCGGATGGGTGTACGCCGCCTGGGTCTTTGACGCTCGAGGGAACATGTTTTGATTCCAACTCCAACTCCAACTCCAACTCCAACTCGAACAAGAATCCGCTTGCGTCTGGTTCCACCACCACCACCAAGTGTGCGGATATGGAGCCGACTCGCGGGAAACGTGATGCTATATCGACGATGGGATCGAATTCCAACAAGACCCCGCGTACGGCTCCAATCTCGCCTTCGCTTTGGTTTGCCGGCGCGGGTGTAGCTCCAAGTTTGGTTCCTGGATTACCCGCGGACGCTTTTCCGTCGAATGTTGAGCCTCTTGCGAGCCGGTCTCGCCGGATGGGTTTTATTCCAGGGGTTCCCGAGAGCCATATGTGTGCTCAAGAATCGACCTCTCGAGCTGCAGTTCCGACCTATTCGCACGCGCCTCGCGATGGCGATGCGCGTGCTACTACTCTTGATTCCAAGTGTGCTTTGGCACCGAGCGCGAATCCGATTTTTTCAAGTAAGAAGCGCGACCGCGACCGGCGTCGTGCGATGCAACCTAGAAACATTGCGGCTTTTGCTGCGGTGTCTTGTCCTGAGCTGGGCCGTCCTTGTACGAGCTCGCGCTCGGTTTTGACCCCCGAGGAACGGGCCTTGGTGCGCCAGTTTCCGATCCCGGCTGGTGTCAGTGTTCGGCCGGGTTATATATAATTGCTTGCCTTGCGAGCAAGCTCGAGTTGAAATCCTTTTTTGCTTTGAATTGAAATTGTCTTGTCTTTTGTTGTTGTTGTTGTTTTTTGTTTTTTGTTGAAAGTTTCTTGTTTTCTTGTCGCTGTATCCCTCGAATTTGTTTTGTAGTCTGCTTGTTTGTATTACCTTGCACGCACGGTATCTTGCTCATTTTGTATCAGGTGTGTTGTGTTTTGTTTTACTGGTTGGCGGATCAACTGACGTGTTGTTTAGCCTAGAGTTGCTCTCTTTTGACAAGGAGTGGTTTGAACGGCGTTGACTAGATGCATGTATGCGGGTTGTATTACTATAATTGGTTTTGTTGTTTGTACTATACGGTTCCTATATACTTTTTTATAAACTCAACGGCCTTGGGGTTTGTGAGTCTATTGTGATGGGGGTATTCACTAGGTTTGGTGGCGGGTTAACTCAAGGGCGGCGGGTGTTTGATTTCACACATAAGTTGTTTGGTTTCATGGGGAATACATTCATTCGAATACAAGAGTTACAAAAGTAGATATTGTCCAAGGCGTTTGCAACGCAAATGGCCAAACTACCCAACCACGGCGTCCCCGTAGGGGGGCAGTATCGACGGATCGGGGTTCTCCTTGAACGCGTAGCGGACTGAAAACCGTCACACACCAAGCCAATCACCAAAAATGTAAATGCTTACAAATCCGGTGTTCTCCAGAGTCGAATACATGTCCAAAGTAGTCCTCGGCGTGCCAGGCTCCTTGGGGCCAACACCGCTGGTCATCATCCGTGTTGCCGCGCTGAGAGATTGTTGCTGGTCTATAATCGCGGTGGCGCCCGAGCCGATCCATGTACATGCATTGTGTCGCTGCGTACAGGCAGTTGCGCTTCGAGTCCCACACGAGTGACTCGACCGAGTTGTTTCCGGTCGCGAGCTCGTACACAGAGGCGCGCGCGCGAATGTCCCAAACTTTGATTTGCTCGTGTTTGCCGGTACCAGTAAAGGCGACTGAAATAATAAATATACCAAGTTAGCCTTGTTCATCGACAAAAGAACTGTACGTGTACTGGGAATACCGTCGGGATGACCCAGTGCAACGGCCTCGCAAAAGGCATCTTGGCCGCAGGCGTCAATGGTAAGCGCGGGCAGAGACTGTCGCACATCGTACAGACGAGCAAAACCGTCGTGACAAGCGGTCAGGAATATCTGTGGGTCTGGGGCGCTAACGGAAAAATCGACCACGATGCCCCCGTGTCCTAGATAACGAGCTGCAGTTTTTCCACCGTGTTCTAGGTCCATGGTAACACAACCATAATCGGTTGTCTCTCGGTCGCACTCTGAGCTGAGCACCGTTGACGGGGTCCCGATTAGAGGTCGCCAAATGCTTGGTTTCAGTTTGGGTAGATCGACAAATTGAATGTTGGAGCTAGGTGCTGAACCGGCGGATAGCTCTATATCTTCAATATCACCGCGCCATAAAAACAGATTGCTTGCGTCCATTTTTTTCCCGATGGCCGCTCGACCATTGTTGCCATGTGTCTCGAGGCTGCTTATGTCCCATAACCCCGCTTTACCCCTGCCGGCGCGGACAAGTGTCCCATTCGGGAGAACGACGATTGGACCAGGAAATTGACTCGAATTGAGAGTATGAGTGGGAAGGGGCTTCTCATAGTTGATGCCATCGGGAGTTGCCCACGTGTAAGATTTGATCCGATAGTCATCGCCCATAAAGATGAGTCGGCGAGTTTCATCGATGCTCATATTATAGGCGACCTCAGCGAGACCGGCTTTTAGGGCATGACTCTTTGGAAATTCGGCGTTCCCGTTATTGGGCTTGTCGAGGAAAAAATATTCGAGGGCTGGAGCACGATTTTTATACCCAGTCATTCCCAGTAGGGCAAGGAAAGAGCCAGACGGAGATAGCCTGATTATGCTAGGGAGAATTGACCCCTCCGATGAGACTTCACACCGCGCGTCGCACACAATTGTGGCTAGGGGATTCGACGATGTAGGTGTCAGGACTGGTGGTTTAGGACGAAAGCGCGCCAGTGGACTGGACTTGGGGTGGCGTTTCGCTGATTTTTTCCAGGGTTTTGGCAGCACTTTATCCATCTGGCCGGGTTCTGGAATGATCTGTTGACTGAAAGTTCACGCGCTTTAATATTTTCGACCTACCAACGCGTAGAAGTTTGAGCAACGCTGGAACTGCCGCATGTGCTATTTGTGCACTATTTATTAGTAGCAAGCGAGCGAGAGATAAACGGGTGACTCACGCAACGGAACTTCGACCTCGCCGTGATCCTCAACCAAGGGCCGACCGCCCTGATTGTCGTGAGCCCAAGAGGGCATGAAGTCGTAAATCTCCGATTCCCCATACGCGTATGCGATGCACTTGCTGAGCACTTTTTGTACCGAATTTGAAAGTTCCAAAACGTACAGTGCTTTTGCCGTCTCTGCCTCATGAACCAGAGTACAAGCATCCTTGAAGATCGAGATAAAGTCCACGTCGCGTGCTTTTTTGTATTCGTCCTCTTTATCTGCATCCTGGAGACGCTCGAGCCTAGACTTGCAATCTCTAAACCTCTTTATCAGAGCAAAAATACGGTTCTGAATGTCTTCGGGTAGAGCCATTATGTCGTGGTTGAAGAATCTTGCAGCTTCAGTCATGTGATCGGGTCATGCTAAGGTGAATATATTGAAGCGCCTATTTTAGACAGCCGCCGTTTTTGGCTAATCATGGACTTATATCTCATATACTCATGGTGGAGCCAACAATTGGAGGAATATATGCGCGGGGAAAGTCTTGTGCGAAGCGCGAATATCCGGCATGAACATGCGTAAGCACTGCTTGAATTATCACGCATCGATGGTATCGTATTCTCAGATTCAGACTCACAAAACCGATCGCGGATTTATAGTACGCGCACTCACTGGTAGACTCACCTTAATCATGCGACCCTAACTGGCAATGGAAGTCTCTGATCGAGGTGTGGCGATCCACAAGCGATCGCCGATGTTACTTTGTCATGTTCCCCAATTGGTAAATAAACTTTGAAATATCTATATTCATTTTTGCTTATTGTGCAATATATCGTATTACAGTCGAGGTCACAGCTGCAGTAAAATCGGAAAAGTTAGATCTAAGTATGGTTGTTAGAAAATAAGGAAACAAGATTAGTTGTATCTCACTCATATAGCAAGCGATTTAATCCCTAATCACCAACCACCGCCAATGGTGGCGTTCCCATATTCTGGTAACACCGACGTATCAGGCTCCTCTTTGAATGCATATCGATCTGGAATTAATGCAGGTCGCGAACAAGTCTACCATTCGGCAACCAAAGAACTCACAGATTCGGTGATCTCCTGCGTCGAAAACATACCCGAAATAATCTTCGCCATGATACGCTTTTTTTGGCCAACAACGTTCATAATCGTCATAATCGTCATAATCGTCCTCATCCATATCATCCCCGTCATCTTCACCTTCATCAGTATCCATGGCACTGGAATTCGACGTCTTTGGTCTCGGGATTTTGGCTCGCCGATATTCGTGGTGGTACCCCATGCGATCCATGTAGGAACATTCTGTGGCTGCATAGAGGCAATTATGTTTCGCGTCCCATGCGAGGGACTGCACTGCATTATTTCCAGTTGCGAGTTCGTACACGGCAGTTCGAGCACGGACGTCCCAAACCTTGATTTGTTCGTATTTTTGTGTACCTGTGAAGACAACTAATCCCAAGAGGTCAGCTATGTTTCCTTTCAAAGAGCTGTAGTGGGATCTTACTTGGAATACCGTCCACGTGCGCAAGGGCGGCAGTATCACAAAACTCGGATTGCCTGCAAGCATCAAATGTGAGTACGGGAAGGGACTGTCGCACGTCAAACATGCGAGCAAACCCATCGTGACAAGCAGTCAGGAAGACATGGGGGTCCCCGGAGCTGACCGAAAAGTCAGACACGGTTGCGCCATGGCCCAAGTAGCACATCACGGTTTTCCCAGTTTCCAAGTCAATCGAAGTACAACCATAGTTGGATGAGTCTCGCGCGTATTCGACACAAAGAACAGTCGATGGCGCCCCAATCAGGGGTTGCCAAATGTTGGGCTTCAAGTCCGGTTGATCGACAAACTCAATATTGGAACTGGCTGCCGAACCGATCGATAGTTCTATATCTTCGGGGTCATCACGCCACGAGTCCAGATCCTCAAAATCCAATTCTTCCCCGATGATCTCTTCCCCACTCTCGCCATGCGTTTCAAGCCCGCTTATATTCCATACGCCCGCTCTCCCTTTGCCGGCGCGAACGAGCGTGCCACTCGGAAGCACTACAATTGGGCCAGAGAACGGATTCGAATCGAGGGTATGAGTGGGAAGGGGCTTTTTGTAGTGGGTGCCATCAAGGGTTCCCCATGAGTAAGACTTGACCCGCCTGTTGTCGCCTAGGAAGATAAGTTGGCGAGATTCATCTATGTCCATGTGGTAGGCGATATCGGCGAGACCGGCTTGTAAGTAGTGACTCTCTGAAAAATCAACATGCTCGGGCTTGTCGAGGAGGAGGTACTCAAGGGCGGGGGAACGGTTTTTATAGCCAGTCATTCCAGTCAGAGCTAAACAATTGCCTCCTAGGGATACTTGAAGTCTAATGGGGGAAGCGATTCTCGTCGATGAGATTTCACAGCGCGCGTCGAACACATTCATGGCAAGAGGATTTGTGGGTGTAGCCGTCAGGTTGGGCAAAGTAGGACGAAAACGCGCCAAAGGGGTGGACTTGAGGTGCCGCTTCATAGAATCGTCCCAAGGCGTTACCTTTAGTTTGGCTACATTATGGCATAAAAATTAAATTATGTGGGAGAACGATTCGGCATGTAATGCGACTCACTAAGGGCATCCTGGGCACTAGAACACGCTATAATAAATGCCAGAAGAGCTTCGCGAGCTATATACACACGATTAGTCGATCAGCCACGCAAAATTAGTTCTCAGCTCACTCCCAGGGAGGATTGTCTCATCGTGGTCCTTGATCAATGGCCGACCTTTTGAGTCATCGTGAGCCCAGGAGGGCATAAAATCGAACAAACCCCCATCTCCATATGTGTATTCAATGGCTTTGTTGAGTATCTGATGTGCTGCTTTAGAAAGTTCCAAGCAGTGAGGCCCGCCCGAAGCTTCTGTTTCGTGGACCACCGCGCAAATATCCTTGAGAATCAGGATAAACTGTTGATCGCGAACCTTTTCATAACCTTCATATTCCGTTGTCGTGCGAATCGTATTGAGGTTATTCATACAGGTTTCGAGCCTCTTGTCCAAGAAGGATATTTGGCTTTGGATCGCGTCGGGAAGCACCATCGTTGTGGCAGTGTGCACGAGATGAGGTTCGGTGTCATGAGACCAACAATCTTTGTTTGAAGTTGTTATTCGCACAAGATCTCATACGCTTCCCCGATATGATAAATTATGCGCCAGTCTCACCGGCATATTTATGTTTGTGGCGCCGGACCTTCAGCTCATTGGTAAATTGGGCGATTCTGTCTGGTAGAAATTTCAAAGGAATGGGCTGAATCGCCGATCATACAGCAGGCTTGCAAGGCTGTTTGGAGGTGGGCTTGGCGGAAGGATCTGATGGCGTAATGGAGTCCAAGAAAACCCGCGTGGCGAAACACCATCCAAACGGGGCAAAATTCCTGAAAACGGTGACATGCGCCCCTTGTGGCATTTCGACTGGAGGCGAGGACTCAAAGTGCACGTGGAACATTGCCCGACGTACGGGCGGGCGTGAACCCAGGGCCCGGGTGGTGGAGAGTTTAAATCTCATGTTTGGAAAATGGACTAATAGGATGAGGTTACTCGGGGAAACAGACATACCCAGAGTAAACTCAAAAAAAACCCTACTATACACATAGGTAAAAGTGAGAATTCGCGAAGTTGCCATGTGTTGCCGCGGGATATGAGGCTCAAGAATCTGACGGGTCGAATATATACACCTAAATAATAACGCTATATGGAAGCAGGTATTGACCGCAGTGGTTCTTTCTAGCGAACAAATAAAGGCTATTGAAGTAGTTGTGTGTAGAGAAAACAGTACAATCTCAACATCCCAGATTTGGATGAGTTGCCCAAAATGTCGGAGATTGCCAGTAGGTCCGAAATGCGCCAAAAAGTCACGTGCACCGGATCGTTGTCTTCAGCCGAAGACACCCAACTCGATCCCCGAGTAACTTACCAACAGGTCGAATCTACCAGCCTAACCGATTCGTAGATTTGTATAAATCTAGAATAGTAATCAATATTCTTGAATGAAAACATCGCTTCCCTTGTGAAATTGAGCACGAGTATTGTATTTCCTTTCACGTCCTAGCAAGTGTGACCTTGCGCAATTGCCGCACGAACACGTGGGATTCCTTCGCTTCAGCCGTACTTTACAAAATAGGCCAATAAAAACTAATTAAGCTCCCTCCTTGAATCTATTAGTTCGACTGGCAACTGGGAGCACCGAGGGTTTCCAAGGTTTGGTACTTACCAATTAGGTACGACCAAGCAACTCGACCCCAGCGCAAGCGCGCAACTAATAGAGTCTCTCCCGAGCCCACTCCGAGTCTTTTTAGTTACGCCAGCTACCTATATATATGACGCCATCGTGCGCACTGGATAGCCTCGTGTGTACTGCTCGATTCTGATCCCCAGCCCACCAAGGTACAACCGTTATTGTGTCCGTGACTCTTGGGTTTACATCAAAAGCTCAATGTTCCAGTCCTCCCACCCCGCCACTAGCACCCTCTGGACCCATTGTCTAGGGAGAGCCCCAGGCGTTCCTGCCAGGGGCATCGCCATTGTCAGTGCGCGCGATATCGAGACTTCAGTAACCCATCTTGTCAAAATGACTCCTACCCCCTCCCGGGTCTCGCCCAGCCCAGAATCGGTTATAGAGGCTGGCTTGGCTCTTGCCTTCCAACTGGGGCCAGCCCCCTGTCTGGAACCTCATAACTGGGGATTATACGCTTCTGCGCCACCGTGGGTTGTTTATCATTGATCGCTCATCACTCCAGCAAGATGGCACCCATAACTCGATGTATACGGTACACCTCGCGATCGTGTGGATGGGGTGGAGAGTTCCGGGTACGCCCTTGATATCCTGAAGAATGTATGCGCACAAGTCATTTGTTTACACTGGGTTCTGGATACTGGTGGTTTGGCCCATCGATCCGCCGGTTTTGGTCCTACCGCTTTTCTGCGAACGAGTTATTAGCCATTCGCCGGTAAGGTGATTTCTGAGTGCAAGCGTGCCCGGTATGGAGTTTGCTTTCAGTTTTCCCCAATGAGGGGAACGGCCCTGCAAGTGCTCGGGGCTGTGGCTGTGGATTTTGCCGAGATGCGTCAATTTGGAGGTGAAGTTGCAACCCACCCACAACAAATCCCTGCTTGTTGCGATCGGGTCAGTGAACACTTACTGTACGTTCACCAGTGACAACCACATTCCCCCAATTTCACCCTGGGTCTCCTTGCGTTCACCCCCACAAGATTGACTCCAACATTTAGCATGTGTTGATTCCCTTCCTCAGACCATTTTTCGCCCCCAATTCACCGTCTAAATGTTCACAAGGGGCTCGCAGTATCATAAGGATTCATTGTCAACACTTGTACTCGGTTTACTAGCGCATGAACCTCTGCGTGTATGTGCTCACGCACTTGAGACTCCCCATTGATGTAACGAAAACATTATGACCTGAGTGAGCAAAGGTACGCCGCGCCCTGTTTGCTTGACGCTTTTAGCTCACACCTGGTACTGGGGCAGCTGCGAGCCACCAAGATCGCTGCCCGATGTACTGTGGATGATGCAGGCACTCGTCGTCCGTAAACGGAACTCCGGACTGTAGCGCCACCTGGCGCGCATGTGTGCGGTGGTCTACAATCCACTAATGTTATAGGGCCCTTGTCAGTAGCTCAGACATTGGTGCCCCTTGGGTGGGGTATTCGCTTGGGAGGGCCGAGCAACGTGATCCAAGTCTGAGCCATGGCAATGTTGTCGCTGCGAGGCCTCCCTTGTACCCAATCTTTTCGGCCCCCATCCTCCATGGAATAGTGGGACGGATACTTTGAGCTCTCGGCTCGAGCTCGCTACGAGGGCCTATACGGTCAGTGCCTCGCCATCGTTAAAGTGACAAGCTACTGCGCTTGGAAGTTGGTGCCCCGGAGCCCTCAACCCCCACACTCTCCACCGTGTTCGCTAAGGTCAGCCTTCGCCATTGAAACCTTTATGTTTACTCTCGTTGATTCAGTCTGCAGCCGACATGCGGGATCAAGTATTCAGCATACCAAGTTACCAGTCCGTATCAATACATTAGTGATCCTCAAGACTCAGAACTCGCTAAGTCTCTCGTCCCCAACGTTCACAACTTCCTAATGGCACGACTCGCTGTTGGAGTACTTTGGGGAGTGATGTATGCAATAGTCAGGCATTCGGTAGACGACCACAACTCGTGGCCAAGGATCAGAGGGTCTCGCTGGAGTCTTGCCCCTCCCTCTCCTAGTGGGGTCGCCACCCACTTTAGGTAGTTGTGAACGGTTCGTTGCTTGCATCCTTAGCTCACGCTAGTCTGGTGATATCAATCTCGGTACAATGTACCCGGTTGAGGTTTTTTCAGACATACCGTCAATTGTAGATTGCGCATCTTGACCTATGGGGAGTCGGATCTGCAAGGGGCCAAGACCTGAATGCTCAGAAAGCGTCCCCATCGTCTCCCCTGTCACCCGAGCCAACGGGAACCCTGTGGGCGACCACGAACTTACCTCTTGTGTGCTTACCTCACATCTGCGGGAGTCCGATTAGCGGGACTCCCCCGGCAGCTCCCAGTACACCAAATCCTCACCCAGTAAGCGTGCCCCATTAGTGCTCGTCCAGACCTACCATTGAACTGGTAGTGCCTATATGGGTCAGTAGGTTATTCCTAGGAGGCTTGCGGCTACACATCGGACGGACTACCAACAACAGGAAAACCAACAAGCGCTTGGGGCATTTTTCTCTTGCGTGTTAAACTAATCATCGTTGCTCTTGCCCATTCTTCCTGCACGCTGTTGACGTTTTTCAACCCAGAGGAGTTGCGATTTGCTCCCAAGGATCAGGTGCGCTGATTCCTCGTCAAGTGAGTGTGGCTCATTGATGAATATGAGATGCTGGACAATATCATTATTCTTGCATAGGTACCTTGTACTCGCCGACAATAGTCGCGTCCCAACGGCAACCATCAAACCCCTATCCCTTGCGCGCAACCTCGTATATACATGCTGTGGGATTGACTACAATAGGTGGATGTTAATCAATAAAAAAAACTCTCCAAGCCCCCAAACTTAGGAGTAATGACACTACCAGGAAATAAAAGTTAGATGACCTGAAATGCGATAACGGAGGCATGCGTAAATAGTTGGAATGGAGAAACCTCTCAGCTTACGCAGCGGCAGGCCTCCACAAGGCTTTTGCAAGCTGCCTCCTTAGCAACTTGTTCGTTTACACCAATCCCAACAAAACACGAAGGTAAATGGGTCCCGTTCACTGTTGCTGGGTTAGTCCTCAGCGTGTTAGTAGCCGCTCAACACGGGGCTCACCAATGGGGCGGCACATTGTCCGCCTCTCAGGCTGGGCAGCAGGGAAGGATTCGACACTCCACTCGAGTCGCATTCTCTTCATCGTAAGCCAGCGAGAAAAGTAGTCGTAAAAAGATTCTCTGACTCCGCGTCCCAGCTCTTGTCCGTTATGTTTAGTGCACTGGTTGCCGAACCACAAAAGTATTCTGTCGACTGGCAAGAGCCAATTTGCATTTTTACGAGGGCCCGCGTAGTAGTAGTAGTTACAAGACATTAAAGCGCGATCCCGGATGGGCCGAGGTAAAATGGGGGGTCGGCCTGAGACTAATGGAAAGCCCGATCGCCGTTTGGCCGCGTTGAAACTTATAGCAGACTCTTTGCAAGATGTTGGAACAAGCCGGCACGGAATAGTCAATCAGGCATCATGAGTAAGTGCCACATTTGGGTCGAGGGAATTGGATTGTCCCCGAACAACAAGCTGGTAGATCCCTCAGTACCACGAGGCCGCTATACCTATCCTCCCGTCGTGGGTGGCCCAGTATCCAAACGGCCACGAAAATAGGTCTAGACCAACAAGTATCGAACAATTGCACGGAGCGCATGAAAATATCGCCTATAAAGGACATTCCAGGACACCCACCCGGCAGCTAAACGTGTATATACCATTGATGGGCATGATTGGATTGTGTTGTTGTGTATATGCAATATCTCGGCTAGCGCTTTTGTGTGTGGCGGGTATAGAATTCAAAGACATACGACACTTATAGGAAGCATTGCGGCGTCCAGCGGACCAGTCGAGGGCGTAGTTGTGGCCACTGTTTCATCTATCAAGGTCTAGTCCGCCAATGTTCGCTATATCAAGTCGAAGCGAGGTAGCAGTGTATGTGCGGAATGTTTATCATTATTTGACGATCGGACGTTTTATGTTTTCCTCTCAGACAATTGCGCTTCGTTCACCTGGTAGAGACGGGCATTTCTGGTTAGGGCGATTTCCTCAAACTCCTGCAACGAAATCACCGGTGCTTCGATCGAGGTTCAGCCATGCCGGTGCCGGCGCTGCCTCCGAAGTTGGGCATATGCAAGCAAAGTGTTGGTAAAAAGTGACAGGAACGTCGATCAAATATGGACTGAATACCTTTTCACACTCTACCACAGCAGGGCGTTTCTTGGGCACCTTTTTAGTTAGACCATTTGATTCGTGTGAAGGCCCAATGCTCCGGGAACCCCCTGCCTCTTCAGGGGTTGCCTGATGGCAATGACATACGAGACTAGACAATCTTACTTATCCGTATGCTCTCTGGAGCGGTACATCCCCAAAGGAGATCGTCACATGATTTGGAATAATTCGGGCAATGCGCTAGAAACTAGTTGTAGAGAGTCAATTGCAAGGGTAAATGAGCAATAGGCTCACGTCTGTGGGACACAGAATCGTTTCGCCTGTCTTAGGAGAGAATCAAGAATAAAGTTCAATGGATTATCTTCCCTATAGAGGGTGCATTGCGGAGATTGAACGGAACGTTGGGCGTGGCGTTCGAGGAATTAGTAGGTCAGTATAAGGGACCGATAGCATTCAAGGGGTTCAAGGGTGCGAGAAGTGGATGCGTAGAGCTCCGTTAACTCCGACAACACCCAATTGTCGGGGATTGAAATACAACTCTTTTCCTCCAGCCACGTGGGCACTTGTGGCACATCGAATGCCGAGCTCTAATACAGTACAATAGATTCAAAGCGCACACCCAATGCTATAAGGGCGTTCGGGTTGTCAATGCCAATCTACATGCACACCCATCGCTATGTATGTCAGGTTTGTAGCCCTACTGGAGAAGTACATGCGTGCGAGGTTAGGGCAAGACGAGGGAGGGGAGCTATGTCTCGATCTTTTGTGATCATCATCCTTAGGGGCATTACGTAGGAACAGTAACTCGATCCTCGGGCTGGTGTGATGAGCGGACCTAAGTTTGTTTTATGATCGGCCGAACTCTTGTTCCGTGCCAAGCTAATACTTGACCCTTCATACGTCCCCTCATAAGCTTAAGCGTTTAAATCAATTTTATTCGTCGAATTTCTATTGGCGGAATACCTCATAATTTCTCCGGACATCCGATCATCGAGGAGACGACTATTTGACTATGAATTCCATAACTAAAAACCCTTAAGTTCCTAGCCAGTTGGGCAGCCTGATTGGCTGAGCAATGGCAAGCCAAGGAGCGAGTTGGGATGTATGCAGGAGGCGTGTACAAAGTTCGATGATAATTTGAAAAGAACCGATGATCAAACGTTAATAACATTCTCGATTGATCGATTGATGGTTGAGGCAGTTTTATTACTCAGAATCCAATCAGATTCAGTTACGGTCGACACCAATTTAGTATAAAACTACGACAGAAACAATAAGAGAATACATTTGTTATAGATTTGCCACTTATTTCTGACTTGGCATATCTTCTTCCTCACCAAAAATCGTCCATTTCCCCGGGCGCAGCATCTCCGTATTCGGGCAGCACAGATGTATTAGGATCTTGTTTAAAGGCATAGCGGTCTGAAACCAAGTCACTCATTTACGTTTCACGCACAAGGAGTCGGAAATGCTTACAGATTCTGTGATCTCCAGCATCGAACATGTACCCAAAATAATTTTCGGCATGGAACGCCATACTAGGCCAGCAGTGCTCAAAGTCGCCCTCCTCCTCTTCATCGTCTTCATCGTCTTCGTCATCCTCGTCATCCTCGTCTTCATTCCCATAACGAGGTGGCCTTGGTGGTCTCGGCATAACTCCTGGTCGATAGCTGTGATGGAATCCTAGGCGATCCATATACATGCATTCAGTAGCAGCATAGAGGCAGTTATGTTTCGAATCCCACGCGAGCGATTGCACAGCATTGTTGCCAGTCGCGAGCTCATACACACATGCGCGTGCACGAAGGTCCCAAACTTTGATCTGCTCCTGGTTGATAGATCCGGAAAATACGGCTGGTGGGTAATTCAGTTTGATTCATGGGTGTCGATCAAACTCCACACTCACTAGGAATACCATCGGGGTGAGAAAATGCAACTGCTTCGCAGAATGCGGCTCCCCCACAGGCGTCAAGCGTAAGCACTGGCAAAGGTTTGCGTACGTCGTAGATGCGGGCATAACCATCGCTGCAGGCTGTAACAAAGACTTGGGGGTCTCCGGAGCTAACCGCAAAATCCGCTATACTAGCACCATGTCCCAGATACCTGGCTGGCATCTTGCCAGTTTCTAGGTCAATCGAAACACAACCATAACTTTTGGCCGTTCGGAAAGGCTCAGTACAAATCATAGTCGACGGGGTCGCAACCAAGTGGCGCCAGATGCCAGGTCTAAAAGCTGGTCGATCGACGAATTGAATCTTTGAGTTGGGAAAGGAGCCTGAAGACAACTCAATTTCCTCTGGGTCATCCCGCCAGGAATCAAATTCAGCAATCTTTCTACCGATGACGCGTTTGCCATTTCCACCATGGGTTTCAAGTTCGCTAACCCGCCAGACATTAGCGTCGCCTATGCCAGCTCGTACAATGGTCCCGTTCGGAAGTATCGTCATTGGGCCACTAGAACGCCGTGAGTTGAGCGTATGAACGGGAAGAACTTCATCACGGTATGAGCCATTAGGCCCCCCCCAAGTGTATGATTTGACCCGTTCGCCGTCCGCAATGAATATGAGTCGCCGGCGTTCGTCCAGGAGCATGTGGGAGGCAACATTAGCGAGTTCGACTTCTAAGAGGTGGTGATCAGGAAAGCTAGTCTCTGGGTTGTCATCCTTATCGAGAAAGTAGTAATTGAGGCCTGGGGTGCGGTTCTTCCATCCACACGCCCCGATCATTGCCAGGAACGAGCCACCATCCGAAACTTGAATGCCGATGGGAGAAACAGTGTGGGTGGATGAGACTTCACAGCGCGCATCGTACACAGCCGTGGCGACAGGGTTCGCTAGGCTGGCCGACAAGCTGGGCAGGTTGACACGAAAGCGCGCCATTCGAGAGGACTTGGGGTGCCGATTCATGGACTCATTCCAGGGGACAAGCCGTAACTTTGCATCTTCGTCGATCACTAAAAGCCGTTTAGGTGTGGTGGCGTGCTTAATTGAGAGCCTACCTCCGCTCCTAAGCCCAAAATCCCTCGCAAACATGGTAAGAGTATGAAAAACTATATAGCATAGGTCAGCAACGCGTATGAGGAATTTTTTTATTGAATTACTAGGCAAATTTAGCCCGCTAATGTCCTTAACCAACGGACGACCACCTTGGTTGTTGTGAGCCCAGGAAGGCATAAACTCGAACATGCCTGGATCTCTGTAGGCATACGCGACTCCAAAGTCGTGGATTTGTTGCACAGCGTCGAGCAACTCTGGGAGATATGGGGCATTGGCTACTTCTGCCTCGTGAACCAGAGCGCAGGCATCTTTGAAAATCGAAAGAAATGGGCCGTCGCGATATTTGTCGTGCTTCTTGTCGCGCCCCGCAGCAAACAGACGCTGAAGTCGAGCCTGGGACTTCCCCAGTCGGTGGCTTAAAGCGAACAGACTTTCTTTGGTGGGCTCGGGGATGGTCATTGAAGGGACTGAAGAGGATCACGAGATCTGACGCGATATATCACGTGAGACCCAACTCAATCGTTCTAAATTACGCATATATTCAGTAGGGATTTATTCTACAGAGCCACGAAACTTCCATAGTATCCAATCCAGCCAGACCCATCTCCATCTCCATCTCCAGGCACATAATCCACTACCAAACTATCTTGCACAAGCCGTTCTGCTCGCGTCAAGTGAACTGACGGAATAGGCGTTTCTTGCGCAACGTTAACAGCCATATATATATAGGATGAATAGGGGGCTGTACGAGCCTATAAAAGAGCATATGGAAATATAAAATATGATGGACATACTTTTGTGCTCAAAATTGAGGATATCTTCTGTTCCCCAGAGGCGGGGAGGGGAACGAGGGCGAAATACCTCGATATATCGTAGTGGGGTGTACTCTGGGGTTAATTAGCTGGCAGAGCTCCGTGTGGTGGCGGGCGAGATGAAGTCTCTTTTGACACAGCCACGGGAACTATTCAGAGATTTGGATCTACGTGATCCAGTTTCACCTCCCGGTTGGCGCAATTGATACCGAGTCGGGCGATTTAGCGCCGCCATGGTCGTCTCGAGCCGGCACGTGACTATCGTGCCCACACCCGTGTTGCGAACCACGTTGCCGCGCTCGCCCAGTTACCTCGCTCATTCCTTCCTTTAGATTCCTCCCTTACCCACCCCCCATGACGCATACATACGATAGGAGAGAGTCCGATGGCCACCCGGCCCGCGAGTCGTACTCGCGTCCTGCGCCCCGGCACACTCCCGCGCACGCCCACTGTGCGGGCGTCTCCCATTCTGCCGGTTCAGAACTCAATATCATACGGTATGCACATTCCATTAATTGATACCATGCACCTTGTATATGGCACGGCGATTAGCCCGGACTCGGTTTGGCTTTTTGTCACCCCCTTACGTCGCAGCCTACTGAACGCGCCCGACCTTCACTACTAATATGGCATGGTCTAGCCCTGAAGCAGCGCTAACAAGCGGCCCGAAAAGCTATCAGCAAATCGATCTACGATCCTAGACTAGACATTGTTTTTGGCGCCAACGCCTAAGTCGGGCTCGAAAACCTTGCCCAGAACATACGGATTGAATTGTTACAAAGATTCATATTTACACCCAGTACTTCGTATAATCGGGTTAGGCATAATGCGTTAAATTATGCATATATGCGATGGATTTTATTCTACAGAGTCACGAAACTTCCATAGTATCCGATCCAGCTAGGCCCATTCCCATATCCATCTCCCCTAGCACGTAGTCCACCACAAAACTATCTTGTACGAGCCGTTCTGCTCGCTTCAAGTGTCGTTCTGTATATGGGATCAACCCATCAATCATCGACCGCAAGTCCATCCCGGTCTTCCTCCCCTCGAATATGTTTGCGATTTGCCCATCCAAACTCTGGCCATTTGGCTCTTTCTCGTCTTTGGAAAAGGCGGAAATAATGTCCTCTGTTGTTCGTGTGCTCAAGATCCCGTGTAACACCGCTTGGGCTACAGGACTTGTCCGAGCGTTTGCGTTCCATGTGCGAATGTGCCCAAGTAGGCAAACGAGATCTGGCCCGGAGAGGGTCTCTAGTACCGCGTCAACCTCTGATGAACCAGTGATCGTGGAATTAGGCCTATTGGATTGCTCATCGAACGAGGTCGTGGGTTTGGATGACCGACCGCATCTAACTGAGCTAAAGAGGTTGTACAACCGGCCGGGATGGTCCATCCTCAATGCTAGGATAATTGCATTGCGGTAGTCGTTTAGGGCAACATAGTTACTAAAGTTTTGTTCCCTATCGGATAAGTCCGTGTTAGTTGGAAGGCTCAGCCGGAGAATGTTGGGGTAATGCGAATTATACGGGGTCAAACTCACATTTCAACATCTCTAGTGCGTTTCTCTGCCCTTTCCAATTCCTCCTCCTCGGTAGCGTCTCTCCAAATTACCACCCTCGAGTCCGCCGCACCAGACACAACCGTTTGTTCACTCGCGCTCAATGCAAGTGCCCACACCTATCTCAAGCTATCAGTGCACTCATTTTTTTTAGTTATTACTGGAACCGACCTTGTCCTCATGCGCATCGAGTGTCGTTACACACTCCTCTGTACGAACTGCCCAGAGCTTTACAAGGCCATCAGAGCCAGCCGACAGAATCTGGGTGCCGCGGGAAAGGAAGGCGAGCCGGAGGATGGAATTCGTATGTCCCTCGAATGTCTAGAAAGGAGAGCCTGTCAGTCAGGCCAGCTGATCGACGACGGAGCTTCTCCAAAATTACTTTTAAGCATGCCCAATCATCTAGGCTCCAAAGCTTGACCGTCTTGTCCCCACTACCAGTTGCAAGCACTCGATCAACAGGCGAAAACCGTACAGTCCAGACACCACGCTTATGACCTTTGAGAGTTCCAATATTTGTGAGTTCGTGAGAGGTCTGTAATGTATTTAGTAGAGAAAATTCACTAGGAGTTATGTACTCACCTGGACTTCAAATATCTTCGCGGTTCTGTCTTGGGAACCAGTTGCCACCAGTCGCCCGTTCGGTGCAACATCCAAGGCATTAATATCCTTGTCGTGAGCTTTGATTGTCGCCAAGGATTTGAGCTTTATTGGGGTTGGAGATGTGGGACTATAACGAATGGTATTTAGCGGCAATAAGTAATAGAGAGCAAGATTATTAATATTTGCCTCGGCTCAGGTGCCAGATCCGGCACGCGTTCGCAAACCCAATTTCACAGTAATAGATATGATGTTCCACTCACCTCTTGAGCGCGCTCAAGTCCCACACTTTAAGTGTTCGATCCTGTGAACCAGTCACCAAAAAATTCGGGTCCCCGTTTCCATCAAGTCTACCAAACACGACTGCTCCCACGCTCTCTGCGTGCCCTGCACATGTCGCCACACACTTCCACTCTACTTCGTCATTACTTTCGCCCGTCTGCGCACCATTCATATCCACATCCCCGCCGGTGAATGCGCGGAAAGGTGCCCAGACCCTGACTTCTCGGTCCTTGCCCGCGCTCGCAAGCCACCCATTTGGCGAAGACGTCAAGGCGAGCACAATATCTGTATGACCGGACAATAGGGAAGCATTAAGGGGGTTTAGCGGCAGGTTTTCGCCAGATTTTAGAGCTGTAGAAACATCGGGTGTAGGATATATCCTGATTAGTGGTGAGTTGGTGGCTATCGCGAGGTGGCTGTCTAAATTTCGGTTAACTTGGGGAGCCGGAGCGGGGGAAGATAAGAATACGGCGTCGATGACTTCGTCGTTGTAACCAACTACTTGTTGGGTTTTCGTTCCCGATTGGAGGGAGAAGGTGAGAATGTTTTGGTCCGCATGAACAGATGAGAGGGTATGTGTCGCCGGGGTATAACTATAGTATAATGAGTCATAGTTAAAAACAAGAAATCAAACTCACATCACGTCCAATATTTGCCTCGACTCTTCTCCTCCCTCTTCGCCAATAAGAGCCGGGCTTGCTTCCACCTCTCCGAATGTTTGTAGGACTTTCGCATCCCACGCGTCCCAAACCTTGATGACTCCCTTTTGTCCTCCAGTATAGAACCTAAGCCTGCCTTCAGAATGCTCCTGCCCGAGTACTCCCAACGATTCGATGCGCTCCAGGACGGGTATCGTTTTGACTAAAACTGGTGTTCTTGAACTTTTCCTGTTCTTCTTTCCGCCACCACTACTTTCCCCTGCCTTCCCATTCTCGCTCGAAGGTCGAGTATCCCAAATAAGCACCACCGCGTCACGTCCGCTTGAAATGACATATCGCCCATCATGTGAGACCCCGAGCCCGCGGGGCACGCTCACGTGTCCTTCGAGCACCATAAGTGGCGAGCCGGTCCCTGCAGCTGCAAGGTTGTATATCCGGACTCGAGTGTCGGCGCTCGCGGTCACAAGCCACATTGCATCCCACGTCCCAGGTGTCGAGCCAGATTTATAGAAAAACTTGAGGGCCGATACAATCCCTCCGTGCCCTCGGAATAGATGCGTGAGGTGACCTTGTTGGAGATCGTGGACTTTGACAATTCCGTCGGCCGAACCTGATGCAAGTAACGTCGAAGTAGGGTCAATGGTGCATACATGCACAGGTGCATCATGCACCCTTGCCAGGTGCCGTATTGGATGGATGGTTGAGGAGATTCCAGAGAGAGGCGCGAGGGTGTATAACCGAAGCGAAAGCGAGGAGGTAAACAGGACAAGATAAGTGTTATTAGGCGATACAACAAGCGCGGTCACTCCAGATCCATCCTAGTTGATGGTTAAGCGAGATGTGATTTAACGTTCAGTGACTAACCGTTTGATACTGCCCAGTTATGTTTCCCGAAAGCAAACTAGTGCTCCTTGGTTCGTCATTCACGCACCCGACCAGTAAGGATCCATCATGTGCCAAAGCAACAGGCCCAGAAGTAAATATAGGTCCTATCTCACGAGATTTACGGAAACTGCAAGCACTTGGTTTACTAACTCTGGACTGAGCTTTATTTAATTTGGTCGCTCACCTTGTCTTGGACATCGTCGTTCACGTGGTTCAAAATTTGTGAGGAAAAATCAAGTCATGTGATATTTTCACAGGATCTCATGTGGAATTTCAAGTCTCGACAAGTCTTCAACTCGAACTGGAAGCGGCCCACTCCGGGCCACTGACCTTGCTTCCGCATGTCACACTCAAATATTTTAGTGGGGTACATACCTAGGCGATCTATCGAATGTAATTGGGAACAAGTTTAGGTGCCAGGATACGAGCTACAGATGGGCTTTTTCTAAGTTGTGGTTCAAGTACCGTCACCTGACCGCATGCACGTGAAGCATAGTGGAAAAGGAGGCGCGCTAACGGGCGACGCCAAATAACAACAATGACCGAGCTCCTAACCCCTAAAGGTATAAAAACCCGCTGGGGGCGGGCGAACCCCCCCAAGCTACCACGACCACCCACCCTCTCAACAGAGGGTGGGCACCCCCTTCCCCCTCGACCATCGACATCGACGCCCTCCTCGACAGCTTTGACGACCTCGACAGCTTTGGCAGTGGCTCCAAGATCGACAACTTCAAGAGGCGTGATACTCGGGGTTTCTGCAACCCCCTTGATTAAAAGATTAAAAGATTAAGAGAAATAAGAAAAAGGCAAAAAAAAGAGCCAAAAAAGAGCCAAAAAAAAAGAGCCATAAAAGAGCCAAAAAAAAAAAAGAGCCGCAAAGGGCCGTAAAAGAGCCGTAAAAGAGCCATAAAAAGGCCCATAAAAGAGCCATAAAGTGCCCCACAAAATAGAGCCCATATGGGAGCCACGTGGAAAAAAGCCCGAAAAAAAGACAAAAAAAAACGGCCAAAACATATAAAAAAATAAAATGGGCTGGAGGAGGCGCGCTCCCGGATATAGGGGGTTCCCGGTGGTGGCATTGTGCGCAACCACCTTAAGCAAGCCGGGAGCCCTGACAAGCCGGTGCGTCTCTCAATCTTTACTCTAGCTTCCACTCAGGCTAACATGTCCTACTTCGAGGAACCAATCCAGACACGAAGGGGGAAGGTAGGCCGACGATGTAGGGGCTAACTAACACGCATATAGTATGTTCGGGTGCATGTACTGTTCAATATATTCACGCATATACCGTGGCTTCAGACATCTGCTATCCAATGATTTTGGTGCAATTTCAATAAGCCTTGCTTCAGGAGGTGAATGTCGGTGTTTGCGCTGATCATTGTTTCAGCGGATTTTATGTAACGTATCACTCGCCCCAGATCTGAGAGGCGAGGAAGAGCTCGGAGCAATTACGACAAGGGTCGAACTGAAATCGTTAACATGGACACAAAATATAGAAGAAGCTAGCTGAGTGTACGGGCTGCAGTATTCCTGCAGAATCGCAGATCGGAGAAGGGACCAAGAGTATTAAGCTACCATAATCATTCTTCAATCAGCCCAATGCTCCGAGAATACCAGATAGTCGTTGTATATCTCAAATTTATAGCTAACTGAGCGCATACAATACACGACTGCCAGATTCAGCTGATTTTCAGCCTATAACACTAGAAGCGGCCCGCCCCGAGCCATTGAACTTGCCCCTGCTGGAGAGTCAGGGTTGAGGAGTCGAAGATAGCCAAAAATGAAAAGGTAAAGCACATCTACATTTGATTATGTCGCTCGTTAAATATGTATTTAAAAAAGTAATGGTCACATGTCCTCCAACATTTCGAATTCATTTCTGGGTGATGACCTTGCAGAAGGTGATGTGCCTAAATTAGTGTACATCGTTGATATATAGGCTGGCCTACTTACAAAATATGTTTGGTGACGTAAGTGTAGAATGCGATTCTCCACATGTATTTTTATATGTGAGTTCGCGTATACACTGCTGGCTAGTGTTCGGCGCGGTGCGTAGGGTGCAGTCCCAACATTGACGAACGACTTATATCTTCATTAAATTTCAATATTTCCGTAGTGATAATACATCAACTTTTGTTTTTATCAAAATGCGTAAACACTACATTGGTTAAAGCTTTAGCAGGGCTTGGCGAATGTCACAGGCTTCTCTAGCTCAGGATGCGAGCTATCCATCTGACTATGCCCAGTCTTCTCAGCCCCAGCCGACACGGTTTGCGCGCTTTGTACGCTCGCCATCATGATGGCCGGGCTCGAATTACCTGAAGCTCAAGTTAGCATAAAGTCGGTGACGCAGGAACAACTCACTCATAAGCGACTCAGTGACCTGCAAAATGTCAACCACGACCTTTTCTAAAGGGGATAACCAAGATGAGCAACGACCGCTTGATAGGTTAAAGGGGACTACGAACCAACGAGGTCTGCGCTCATACTCTCACGAACGACAATTCGCAAAATTTCAACATCCGCCTCGTTGGGCGGTAGCGCATAGTTGGGCACTATCACAATGCGAGAACATAAGACTTACGCTAGAACAACTCCCAAATGCGTGACCCACCAATCCACTGCTTGGCACGTAACAAATACTGCACCCATTCCTGCTTTACGTTCGGGAACTCTTGACGGAAACTATCTGAAAATCGGAACGAAACCACAGGAAGGCCACGCTCGTAATACTCTGCATCGTCCTCGTCAATACCAGTGAGCGTATCTGTCACGACCTGGGTAATTCCTTTGGTCACCCCGAGCGGCTTGTGGATGTTGCTCAAGCACTGGTGAACGAACTATTAGGATGATGCTAGTTGCGTGTGGATGAAACTCGCCGTGTAGTAACCCGACCTCTCAAGTGCACGGGAGAGCAAGCGGGCATTGCGCAAGTCATTCTGGGCAATCCGCCGATATCCATCAAACCCTAACACGGTCTCGATTCAATCGAGTTGTATTTTCAATTCCAGTCCGCGGCACTCACCGAGATTCAAAAAGTTGAAGAATTGGGCAATGATAGGCGCCGCACTGCGTGAAAAATTGAGCGTGTAGCTGTACTCGACGCTGCCAAGATAGTGAAGCTCGAAAACTAATTCCTTAGGTAGCATTTCCTGGGGATTCGACGTTGCATAAGCTTCACGACATTAGATGAGCGACACGATCGCGACTTGCCTCGCTGCGCCAAATGATCCATCCAAGACCGACGTATGTCAGACCAAATTTATGGCCAGATGTGTTGATCGAGACGACACGGGGGATGTCAAAGGCCCACTGTATACCATTAGCTGATGAGGCGCGACGAGCCATGAATGTAATCGCACCTTGTATTTGGGGTAGGCAAACGGAGCGACAAATCCTCCAGAGGCGGCATCAACGTGAATCGGGACGTTTTGACCAGTTTTTTCTTCGTATTCGTCCACTAGACACACCAGTCAGCGCATACGAAGAGATTTGGTCAGACACTCACATAGACGAGCCATTCCCTCGACATCTTCGAACGCCCCGGTGTAGGTGCTACCAAGAATCTGTAAGATGTAAATATGCTGGGAGTTTCAAGGTTAGACGCGCTACTTACTACCATCACACCAATCGTGTTCTCGTCAATATACTGCATCGCCCGTTCAGGAGACATGACATGGTTCGTTGACTCATCAACTGGAACAAGACGGCACTGTAAATCATAGCATTAGCGTATGTTAGGAACGCTATTGGACAACATACCTCGACATCAAAGTAGCGGGCAAACTTTTCGAGCGCGACTTGGGCGTTGGCGCCAAAAACAATGTTTGGTCCGGGCTCGTGGATCGATTTGCCGGCGGCTTTTCGGGCCGCTTGCCAGCGCTTCTTGAGGGCCAGACCACCGAGCATGATCGCCTCTGAGCTACGGTCGGATTTAGTCGGACACACTTGGTTTATCATACGGGACACTTACGAGCCTCCGGTTGCTGTTCCCATCGCCTTGCCGCCCTCGGGTGCCTTCCACAAATCGGCCACTGCATATACCATCAGATAAACTAAAAACTTTGAATTATTCACGCACGCATCGAAACGCATCGAGTATGAACAGCCATCGTTGCTGGATACTCGTCCTGGTCCGCGAAATTCTTCGAAATATTCTCCATGAACAGCTTTTGGCCCTCGTCGGGCATCCATGTATGCACAAATGACGCCAGATTCAGCGATGGGGTGCCGTCGAGGTTCAGCTCATCGTGTACGAGTTGGTATGCAGCGTGGGCCGAGACACCAACCGGTGGGACTTTGAACTTGGGAAGACGCTCAGTGGCGAACCTTGACGAGTATGCACCATTGTGGATCTCTCGTTTCTCTGACGCGCGCTGGGAGTGGTGAACGTGTTTCTTGTGAGGGTGGTCAATCGACTGGGCAATGAGGGTATCAGCGTCGAGATGGCGAGAAAGCGACATTTTCGAGGAATCAGCTGGGCTGGGCTTCGTATGCTCGAATCTAGCTTGTTATATGCGTCGTCAGCTCCCAGGAGCTGACGTCATTTGCAGCAGGCGTGATGTCTCGGTTTTATTTTGGGAGCATTCCTCCGGCACCGAGCGGGGCCCTTTCACTTGCACGTGACCGCGGGTAGCGTTAAATTTTGGCCACAAAGCTTGAGGTTATTGGTTCCACCACCAGCCATAACGCATTCAAAATCCCACGCCATCACATTAAGTTAGACTCCTATAAGCTTGCCGATGTTATTTTTATCTTGCCGCACGCCGTGTGTACAGAATCTGGCATTCATCCCCTGCTTGACTCTGAAGTAAAACGAGTGCAATAGCGTCTCGACTCGCCTCGCTCCCATTGCCCGTGACACGGCGGTGGGGCACCCGAGTGATTGGAATAGTCACACACCGCGGCGACTCGGACATGTATTGTTATAGTAGTAAATACAATCGTTCTAGGCCTGCTGTGCGCGTTGTATTCGCTGGATCAGAGAGTTCATGTTATTTTCGATAAGTTCCAGCTCCTGTGAGGTATTTTCATCCGGCATGTTCCCTAGTTCGGGTGTTAGAATGCGCATCTTTCATAGCGCAGGGACCTTACCTGCCGGCACATCCAGAATAAAGGATGGTGCATAATGTAAAAACCCTCCATGATCTGGTATATCAGCAGTGGCGACTAGAGGCGTCCCAGTCTGGAAATACATGCGTCTCGGCCTCAGCTGAATTGCGTGATGCGCATAAATATCTCACAATGATGGATGTAAGGTAGGCCCATGCCCTCGCCGCGTTGGGATTGTTGTACCCTCCTAAGCTCGCGAAGTCAGCCCACGTTCGACCAGTTCCACGCGGCTCTCATTCCTACCTCCTCCCAAGAACACAGCCTTGAGCTTATTTCCAGAAACCCACCGCATCACTCGTTGCACACACCACCCCAAAGATCCTTCTCGCTCGACATCAATATCCCAGTTCCACACAGCGTATGGATCTCCAGCCAACCCATCAACTCCGCATTGCACGACCAGGTATGTGGGTGCCTCACTTTCTTGTTTGGGCTCGACAGCCCAGCAAAAGAATGCGGAAATTACGCGCTCAACAAGTGCCCAAACGCGCGCATACGTAGGTGAACTCGTTCCTCGCCCAAGTGGGATCGAGAGAGAGAACGGGTCTTTGGTTGTCGCACGCGTTAGAGAACCCAGAGCCGAATGTGGATAAAATCCACGAGCGTGGTGGTGGATAGATAACGTGAGGACGTTGCCCGATGGTAGTTGTTCTGGGTGGCAATAGCCATCAGATTGATAACGTTGTGGATGGTAAATCCTTGCCCGCCTTGTTCCGCGCTTTCTCCGTCGACTTCATCTTCCATTTCGTTCACCGAGCGAGAAGTAAACGCCTCGGCGACCCCATCTCCGTGATGCAAGTCTAGATCTAGATAAGCGACTCGAGAACGTTCTTTCCGACCCGGCAGAATACGCTTCAGCTGCAGAATGCATAATACGCAATCAGCAACATAACAAAATCCTGCCGCGTGTCCCTTGTGTGCATGATGCCTAACATATTGCGAGCAAATGTAAAAAAACACTCCAACTGAATAAGTAGGTCCACGCACCTTCCACCATCCCAGCAGATTGCAACATCAAACACTGAGTTCTGGATAGCTTTGGTGGCCGTCAGTGTGGCGCCCGCTACCATGTGGATGTATTCGTCTAGTCGAGGAAATACTGGGCAATCCTGCGTCAGTCCACGGGATGATCATTTGTTACTTCGGGCTAAAACCTACATCTTCCAAACCGAATGTTGCCGCATGCTCCATGAATTTGCCGCCTTGTTCTTCATCGTTGTGTGGTCCAAGTACGTAGTCTGTTCAAGCAGTGAATTTAGTACAACATCAAATATTATTAACATGACTCACCCAGGTACTCCACTTCGTGGTATCGTTCTAAATCTTTGCGAACTGCTTTGCCGGGTTTCACAAGGGTACAATTAGGACGTTTCAAAAGTCCGTACGCGTTCACGAGGGTGTGAACCAGCGCCGAGCGGTTCAGGTTGGACGGGAGGAGTGAAGAAACCCGAACGAGTTCTGGGGAGCAGATATACGCCACCCGAGGCGAAGACACCATAGTAAAATCTGCCTTTGGTTCAGTTGCGGCCATAATGTTGGTTGATGGGGAGCGCGTTGACGTCAGGTCACGTGCTCAGACTTTTAAGTTCTATCCAACGCGTCCAACGCGCGCCACGTTGATCACAAATAGCTTCATTAAATGAGCGCTACATAAAGATAGTAATATACAATTTCTCTGCCAAGAGAGAGAGACCAAAACTCCAAACTGGTATAATGCTGCAAGCAAAATAAAACAAAACTAATTCTCCGAGGGGGGCTTGCACATGATGAACGCGCGCGGGTATCCATGGAGCGATGCAACATCGCCACACTGAGCCACAAACAACTTGGGGCATTGGTTGCTCTCCGTCATCAGGCCCTCGACGTTCGGCCACGTCGCTTGCTCGTTCTCACAGGACAATAGGTAGGACCCGCCCTTGTCGTGCGCAGATGGAACTTCGATAATATGCCCCGGCCAAATGCGTGTGTTGCGTCGCATCCAGCTGACACTAGGGGAGCTGCGCGTAGCTTTTGGGCTCAGCGCTTCAGTAGTGCTCGGAAGACCCCAAATGGCGACCGGCTCCATGTTGGGTATGAAAGCGTTCAGAAATTGGAGAGATTCGTCGTCAAAGAGGGAACATGGCTTGTAAGCCCAGTTGCTGCTCGGCGCAGCTGTATGCGTGCCATCAGGTGACGAGGCCGATGACGGACCATGTGACGTACGCAAATCAGAGCGAGCTTCCCCAAAGGCTTCCATGGCTGTGCGCATGGAAATGGATCCATCGAGCAGAGATGACTTGTCGAACTCGGCCCCCGCAGTCGATTGGAAGAGCTTCTCGTCATAATGGGGGATGGGGTAAGGCTTCGATATGCGACGTAGGTCCGGCGAGGCAGTATGCTTGGAGCAAGACCAGTGGGTGGAACCAAAGCTTTTGACCGCTACCAAAACATTTCGGAGGTGCCGTGCTGCCTTCGCTAAAGGAGAGGGCTTCTTCGGTGGAGTGGAGGATGTGACTAGCTTCGAGCTGAGGAAAGACATAGTGGATGGCTTGATCCCCTTCTCGAAACGCAGGCTCTGCTCGGAGTAGGTATCAAGACTTGAGTTGCTGCGTGTATCAAAGAGTGTGAGCATGGCCATTTTCGAGAGGGGTGTTAGAGTTGAGAGCGATGCTAGCAGGGCAAAGGAGGGGGTGGTGGTCAATAAAGTGTGCCTTCGGGTTTGTTTATGTACTAAAGTGGCCAAGCGGAGTCATCGATGACGAATCGGGTATAGCCGTGAGACCGGTCACAGCGTAAGCACATAATATTCTCGACTCAACACCCAACACAGCATCGAGTCGTCGCTGCTTGACGCGACAGTCACGAGTCAGGTCCTGTTGATGCTTGCGTCGAAATCTAGGAGGTTTAGAGCGCTCACTCGAAATTGAGGCGCGGGCTGTGCAAATACAATACTTGATCGGCCTGAAACGTCCCCGAGAACGGACATGATGGGACTCAGGTGCACGTGGCTAAACAAGAACATCGATAATTGCATGGATACGAGGCTCAGGAGATCCCTCTAGGCTGTTGCTATTAGTGTGAATAGGTTAATCCAGTGTCAATCCCGTCTCAACTTGGGGGCTAGGAATATTAGATTCCCTTAAAACACGTCACTCATCCATTTCCAGAACAACTCGAACTCCAACACCCATACGTGTCTGACGTAGCTGTGCAAGGTTGTTTGAACTAGTGTCCCCATTATGAACTAAATAATATACCCTATAAGTAGGGAGTATCATGAATATTAGCTCGGTGTCCGTTAGCTATATGTTAGCAACCGCCGGCACGAGCGGCCAAATAACCAGAGACACGTTTCCCTCTGACAGGAATCGAGCGCTCAGAAACGTTCGATGAGCCTAGCCTCAAATCCGTGATTACAATGAGATCAAACGAAGGATCAAGGTGAAGTACCGGATACTGTACTCATGACCCCTTTCACCACTCATGTTACAATTTCACATTTATTTCAGATTTGGGGTCCTGGGGCTTTTCACTTGACATGATACTGGGGGGATATCTTACGACGTCTAAGTATAATATTTGGCAAGGAAACGAACTCAAGCCTCGGGGACGTTGCAATACGTGGTTAGCAAAGGCTGCGTATCTTTGGGAACACCCCAAAGATGAGCGATATTCGACACATCTATATATGATATGTGAATCCCCGTACCCAAATTTGGCAGTATCCTTGCGCTTAGGCACACCTAAACATTGATCGACGAGCTATATGCGCGTTCTCGCTTATCCCGATAGTCCCGCACTTCTTTACCATAACTCCTGCGCTAGGTTTGACACCGCTGAAGAGATTTTGACAGGAGGTACGGGTGATATCGGAAAGTAACGTGAAATAAATGCGTGATTCGAGTGGGGTATGAGCACCTGATAAACTCAAACACTCGTTAAGATGCAGAGACGGATGGGCTCGGAACGTTTGGTCAGACCGTTGGAATTAAGTACTTGACGTTTAGAAATTTAGACAAGAATAGGATAATAGCGAACTACCAGCTGTATTTAAAGGCGCTCACAACCACCAAGACCTCATCCCCTCTTACTTTCAATTGGGTCAACCGCAGCACAAGTTTATAGTCTGAACATGCCTCCGAGCTACGGCATTGACACAGAGAAGGGCGTTCAACCTCAAATTACTAATGAAGGGTATGCAGGTGGAGAATCGCTGTATCATTCAATGAGTGTCGATACACAGGTGGGTAATTTCTATCTTTCCGGAAAAAACTGAATCTTAGGTATTTTATAGCGCGCGTTCCCTGTGTACCACCGCAAGCTCGGAAACCCGACTCCGCTCGGTCTGTTCTCATTTGCAACAACCACGCTCATCCTATCTTTGTACAACATCGGGGCTCGCGGCATTAGTGTGGTTAGTAAATTTATCTTGCAGTGCCGGGGAGATGTACTATCTTTAATCTTGTTTTACAGCCCAACGTAGTGGTTGCAATGACCATGGGAGTTGGTGGACTTTGTCAACTATTGGCTGGAATGTGGGAGTTCGCCACTGGTAATACCTTCGGTGCGACTGGTGAGTCACATTTAAGTCCAGACGGACCGAGACATTGAGCTAACAAAATATATATCTTCGTCATAACGTAGCCTTTTCGCTGTATGGGGGGTTTTGGCTTTCATATGGTGTCATTTATTTGCCAAGTTCTGGGATACTTGGCGCCTATGAGGGAGATTCATCTCAGCTCTCCAACGCTCTGGGAATTTATGTACGTCGACATTTCCAACCTATATTCATACACTGACCTACTGCCTTGGATTAAGCTGATTACTTGGACGGTTGTGACTTTTTTGATGTTTATGGGGACCTTCAAATCATCGGCTGCGCTTATCTCGACGTTCTTCTTCTTGCTCTTGACGTTTATGATCCTCGCTGTGGGCCAGTTTACAGATAGTGGTAAGTTAGTAGAAGCGTTTGAGATAGTATGTCGCCTGAAACATCCTCATAGCTGGTGTGAATAAAACAGGAGGTGTCTTGGGATGCATCACGGCTTTTCTTGCTTTGTACACGGGCGCAGCTGGATTATATAGCCCAGATGCTTCTCATTTTGTACTTCCAGTTGGTGATCTGACGAGCCGCTCTTGAGATCGAATGTACGATAATTCAGTTGTGTTGGTAGATAGTGCTGGGGGAACTGTGTGGCGTACTGGATGGGAACTCATCACGACAATATGATGCAAGCAGTACCAATCAATAGAACTCGACGAGTTGCATTGAATAATTGCTTCTGCAGTTTACGCATTGCTAGAGTTAGAGACACACCGTATGTCCAAGTACCCCCTGGACCCGCCGTGCTCGATGCGCCGCTGCTACTGCCGTCGCCGAGCCTCGTTGTGAAGCGCCCCGCGCTTCTTGTCCTTCCACGGCCCCAGTTGCATCAGGAAATTGGCCAAAAATTTGCAAGGGCTCAGTATCCACCCTTGGCTTCCATAAGATACCTTGGCTTCCATAAGATATCGTAACTCATTAAATTTACGATCGCGTTGTGGTGTCATTGCAAGGGTGTTACGATTCGTTACCAGCGCTTAGGAAAGCCAACGGTACCGGTGGATTCTGTGCACTTGTAAGCTTTTGGCCAATCTCTTGATGTGTGTTTTCAAGCCCATTTCCTCACTTATCTTGGGTACTGGAAACTTGGGTGTGTACACGTGGCTAGCGAATAGATTATCCCGACCACGCTCAACGCTGAAGGGGAGAACCCGAAACCACTGCTGACGCGCCCCTATCCTCTGCCATCTAAGGTTTTTAATGACCAGGACCCCGAATGCACTCTCGGCAGGATGAGCATAATGTAGAAATTCGTAAACAATTATCAACAGACAGGCGCTCCTGCTATCTGTCTGCGCTGAGCACCCTCTGTTCGGATCGGAAGCACGTCGGGAGCCACAGTGCCCGGGCCAGACCCCATTCTGTCTGACATGGAACAGATTGTAATGACACAAAACGTCGAACCCCATTTCAAACCCATTCGGTTTGACGTATGCCGATCTATGCGATGCTCTGTATTCCTCGTATGTCGTTTATGTTAGAATCGAGGCCTCGAGGCTGCTCACAGTGTCACTTGAGAATCGTTGTGGTGAGTTCCCGCCGACGTCCAACGCACCACGTGCACGTGCACACGGTTCTATGCTGTCCTTAGCTGAAATTCATTCCCATCCAACAAAAAAGCTCTACATACGTGCGGCGGGAACACATCAAGGCGGGTCACTGCTTATACTACTCACACTGAAGCATCGGTTCAGTTGCAGGTACCGTAAATTCAAGAAATCAAATAATCATATATCTTGAGGCAATTTCTTGCACGTATTGAACTTTTGAATGGATACAGACGATCGTTCTTTAACTGTATGCGCACGCGTGTGTTACGCACTTGTATTTAGCTCAGTAGTTTCTGCAACCTGCAGCCGCTTTTCGACGTATGATACGATTGCGGGCTTGAGGCCGTGACAATGAGCTTGGAAGGTTGAGTGGCTGGAATGAAAATCCGCCGACCGCCCTGAATCGGAGGCCTGTCAGTGTCAATAACGGATATACTTCTCATACACACAAGCCCTTCCGCTTATCCATTGGCAGCCCCACTTGGCAGAGGCTGGATACAATGCCAGAGCGGTCTATAGGGTTGACGTCTGCTGTAAGTGCTTCAACTTCATTTGCGGGTATGTCCCCGATAAGTATTTGACGTTTGGAAATCTAGTCAAGAATACGCTAATAGCAGACTACCAGCTGTATTTAAAGGCGCTCTCAATAGCTAAGACCTCATCCCCTCTCACTTTCAATTGGGTCAACTACAGCACAAATTTATAGTCTGAATATGTCTCTGAACCACGGCGTTGACACAGAGAAGGGCGTTCAACCTCAAATTACTAATGAAGGGTATGCAGGTGGAGAATCGTTGTATCACTCAATGAGTGTCGACACTCAGGTGAGTAGTTTAACTTCTATCTCTCTGGGAGTAACTAAAGCTTACATGTTTTATAGCGCGCGTTCCCTGTGTACCACCGCAAGCTCGGAAACCCGGCCCCACTCGGTCTGTTATCATTTGCAACAACCACGCTCATCCTATCTTTGTACAACATCGGGGCTCGCGGCATTAGTGTGGTTAGTAAATTTATCTTGCAGTGCCGGGGAGATGTACTATCTTTAATCTTGTTTTACAGCCCAACGTAGTGGTTGCAATGACCATGGGAGTTGGTGGACTTTGTCAACTATTGGCTGGAATGTGGGAGTTCGCCACTGGTAATACCTTTGGCGCGACTGGTGGGTCGCATATTTGAGTCCATGTGGACCGACGAATAACAATTGGCTAATGGAACCAATATCTTTGTCATAACGTAGCCTTTTCCCTGTACGGGGGATTTTGGTTTTCATACGGTATCATTTACTTGCCAAGTTCTGGGATACTTGGCGCCTATGAGGGAGATTCATCTCAGCTTTCCAGCGCTCTGGGAATTTATGTAGGTCGACATTTTCAACTTATGTGCGCGTACTAATCAGTTAATTTACTATTTCGTTGGATTAAGTTGACTACTTGGACGGTTGTGACTTTTTTGATGTTTATGGGGACCTTCAAATCATCGATTGCGATTATGTCGACGTTCTTCTTCGTGCTCTTGACGTTTATGATCCTCGCTGCGGGCCAGTTTACGGGTAGTGGTAAGTCGGTGGAAGCATTTGCAATGGCATGCTGTCTGAAACATCCTCATAGTTGGTGTGATCAAAGCGGGAGGTGTCTTGGGGTGCATCGCGTCGGTTCTCGCTTTCTATACGAGCGCAGCTGGGTTATATAGCCCAGATGCTTCTTATTTTGTACTTCCAGTTGGTGATCTGACGGGCCGCTCGTGAGATCAAATGTATTTGTACTATATTGTAATTCATTCGCGTTGTTGGTATAGCGCTGGGCGCTTACGCTCCCCATCAAGGGCTTGGCGTTGCGAATCACTCAGTCGACTTCTCCGCATCAGCGCCTCAACTCGGTCAAAATAATGGACGAGCTAACGTCCGCTAGCAATGACCTCCGAAATGCATTGAAGAGGTACGGCGAGGTTTGCTCTATGATCGAAGAATCCTATCTTCGCAGCCACACTTTCAGTGATGTCTCTCGCGAGATTTCCGACCGCGTTGTTGACGAGCTATTACAAGCAACTTCCTACGAAACAGAAATAAAACGGGCTAAAGCAGCTATTAGTCATACCCGGAATAGCATATATACTACTGCAGCTCAGTCTCTTCCCCCAGAAATCCTCGCTCAGATATTTCAGCTGCTAACGAAGCGACGTTGCGCTGTCACCTTGACGGGTCGCGTCCCAAAGATATCATTCCCAATATATCCTGATCGCTTATCGCACGTTTGCTCTCGGTGGCGCCAAGTCGCAATCGGTACTCGTGCTCTTTGGACGCACATTGACCTCGCCCCGCACCACTCGGCGCGTCAGGTACTTCTCGATCGCGCGGAGACCTACGCTAGTCGAGTCGGCCAATCGCCGTTGGAGATTCATATTACAGGTCCAGGAGATGGTCAAGAACCGTTTGATGATTCCAGATTGGGGCGGTTCCTAGCTTCCAACACGATGCATATCAGGTCTTTAAATCTGGCCTCGGTTCGCCACCCCGATGACAACGATTTCTGTCGCTCGATTTTCACAAAGTGTTTCGCGAATCGCGAGCCAGGGATGTTCAAGCGCCTCTTCATAGATTCCGACTGGACTGATGATGAAGGGTCTGGGATCTTCCTTGAGGCTGCTGGGAATCCGCTTCACCATGGGAGCCTATTGGTTGATGTGCCCGAACAACACCTCGAAGACCTTTGGCTCCCAATTACTACATTACGGCTCAATCATATATTTCCTTGTTGGTCAAGTAAAGCATATCATGGACTAACGGAGCTCCACCTTACTTCCACCGAAAAACCTACCATCACCGAAACTCAACTCGAAACCATCTTGAGATCAAGTCCTGGTCTGCGCGTTTTTTGATTTGGTCTCCAAATCACTCGAATTCGTCCAACGAGTGCCTCCGTCGTACCCACGCGTCTTCCCGACTTAAAAGTACTACACCTACACGCACTAGGCGCAGAACAATTAGGGATAGTTCTCAGCCTGCTCGCTCCTGGTTCTAAGCCCCTCCAAATATCGATTAACGGCAGAAGCGAGACAGTATTCTTATTGGACGAGGTCAAGCAGTTCTTTGCTCGTTCAAATGTAACGCGCGTAGATGCGGAAAATTTGTCAGCTTATGCCCAGGTCGTTCAATTGTTCAACCTCACACCTCACCTCCGAGCCTTGGCCTTGAGTAATTTTTCATCTCGGCGAATGGACAAACCCGAGAACATGGGCGCGCCGTTTCGCTTGGATTCGTTATACCTGATTAAGAGTGTGTCTACCTTGGACAAACTTAGACGGATGCTTCGAAGGCACAAGGTTCGCAAGCTAACGGTTTGGTGGTGTTATTTTAGCCAAAGGGGGCGGACTATATATGATAACCGAGATCTTCAGAGCCGCATTTCTAACTTTTGTCCCTTTGTTAAGTGCCTTACTGAGGAAGATCCTTTTCCGATCGCAGACTGGAACCTGTATTAATATGTCCTATTTCTGGGTTAAGGCTCATAGTTCGTTTTTTAAGCATCCATGTATTTTATTTAGTCGTTTCAGGTGATTAATTGATCTATGTTCTTTACCTTCAGGTGTCGCTCACTGGGTGGTTGTCGAGGTTTGTACGTGTACGAATGCCGGTTGGTGTTTGCCTGAGTCGACTGCCTCTGTGGATTGAAGTTAAATTTCTACACATATAAGTGTTGATGGCTTTGTCCCCTGGCGGCTTCTCAAATGTGGCGGATGATTGACTAGCGCCCAGCGGTGGCAAACGGACATCACCTCACGTGATCCTCGCGGCTCCAACAACGCGCTGACAATGCCGCTCTCCGCGCCAAGCTCGTATACTTACCTGACTCTCGAGGCCCGGCTCAAATCCTTTTCTAAATCCAAGTCTAAAGCATGGCCCCATAATTCGACATACAGGGCTACACCCGACACACTAGCGCGCGCAGGATTCGCCTTTACACCCGACAATACCCGTAAATCTGATCGAGTTACATGCTTTGTTTGTGGAAAGACGCTGGGTGGATGGGAGCCGGCGGACGACCCATTTAAGGAGCACGCGGAACACAGTCCGGCGTGTAGCTGGGCACTTGCACGGTGTTCGATTGAGGCACTGAGGGTTAGTCCGGAGAGTACAGAGTAAGTGTAGTGTTACCACGGATCACCAGTGCTTATCATTGGTTAGGCTGGTTTTTCCAGATGAAGCTTCACTGCCTTCAAGTGCCACCCTCGAAGCTGCTCGTCTGGCGACCTTTGGCAAGTTTTGGCCCCATGATAGTGTCCGGTCACATTCTGCAAAGTCAAAACATGTGCGTTTTGTCTTGTTTTAGTGACCCCATTGCTCATAGTTTCTATCAGATGGCCAAAGCAGGGTTTATATACACTCCCACGAATGAATCCGATGATCTTGCTTCGTGCTTTTATTGTAACCTAGGGCTGGATGGATGGGAAAGTACCGATGATCCCCAGTAGGTTGCTCGTTCAGCTGGGTTATTTGCTGTCCTCAAATGATCGATTTGTACAGCCATGAGCATCAGCGTCGCCGACCTCACTGTGCATTCTTTTCTGCTCATGTTCCCCATGATGATGAACCCGAACCCGCGGCCGAATCCGAGCCGAAGCGTATCAAAGGAAAATCAACCAAAAAGCCCCAACCTTCGGATCTCGATGGAGACGACGATTTGCCTCTACTTCCCAAACCTAAACGGTAAGGTCGTAATTGTATATTTTCTTTGCTCTGCTAACACTCATTATATAGAACTGTAACTGCTATTAAACGAACTGCGTCGAAATCTTCTAAGGCAGCGCCAGGCAATGAATCCGACCAAGTGAAGCCAGAGCCTGCAGACGACCCTCCCTCTAATAGAGGCAAACTGCGAAAAAGTCAAAGCCATGGGCAACTACAGCTCGGTCGATCAGCCCTCGGGAAGAGTTCGAGCCAGCCAGAGCGAAGCCAGAGTGCGTTGGGTCGATCCCACGCGGGAAGGAGTCAGAGTCAGTTGGGGCATAGCCGAACGAGGAGTATGATGCAAAGGATGGAGGATGATGATGACGATGACGAGGTACCCGTGGTTCCGCCCAAGGCCAAACCTAAGGCTAGTGGGAAGAACAAGAAGGCCGCTCCAGATCCCGAGCCCGAGGAGTCTGAGCCAGCGCCGACAAGGAGCCGGACAAAAACTACAAAGAAGGCCTTACCTAGCGAACCTGAGCCGGAGGAGGAACCTGAGCCGGATCCCAAGCCGGTTGCAGTGACAAAAACAAAGAGCGGGAAGGGCAGGTCAAAACCAGTTCCTGAGTCTGAACCCGAACCCCCGGAATTGGAGGAGGATCCAGCACCAGTACCGGCGAAGACGAAGACGAAGGGCAAGGCGAAGACCACGAAGGGCAAGAAGGCAACTAAGAAGGTCATCGAGGATGACGCTGGGTCGGCTATCGAGATGGAGTCGGCTGCAGAAGTCGAGCCAGAATCTGCTGCTGAGGCTGATTCAGCTGTCGAGGTCGAGCCGAAGCCCGCACCCAAGAAGACACGTGCAAAAAAGACTACGACGGCGACAAAAAAGGGAACAAGAGGGAAGAAGGCTAAAGCCAAAGGGGGAGACGAGACTGAATCGCAGGCCGAGGTCGATGACACCCACATGCAATCTCCATCCGAGTCGGAAGTGCATGAACCTCTTGCAGCGCGGACTCCTCGACCACCCTCCCGCATTGATACACAAGTTGATGAGAGCACACCCCGTGCGGCTGCAGGCGCGAATGCGAGCGGAAGGGCTGGCAGCGCGCTACCTATCCCCTCGCGCTCAACACCTAGTCCAACACGATTGCCTGCCTTCGGTGGGGGTGCGAGGGCTGGTGGATTTGGGACGCCTAAAGCTGGCCTGATCGGAACCTCTCAGCCCACTAGTGCAGCGAATACTCCAAAAGCAAGTGCGGCAACGGGAGGGTCAGGGATCGCCAAGCCTGCCAGCATAACAGGTATCCCTCGACCAGGAGCAACCACCCCAGTTTCTGCCGGACCACCTCGTTCAGGACTTCATATTCGACAACCCACCCCCACAAGACCGGCAATTGGACGGCCTGTGTTTGGCGCGGCCAATAGGAACCCAGCCGGTACCGGCTCTACCGCGAATGCGAATACGACGACTGACGTAGTCATGGCAAGCCCAAGCCGTCCTTCGCGTCCCGCCTCGGCGGCTGGAACTGCCGGGCGTGCGGCTGCTGCGCCAGGGAGTCCGACGCGTCCTGCATCGGCACTTGGAGGCTCTATGCGTCCTCTATCAGCACAGGAAAGCCCTAAACGTCTAGTAGCGCAAGTGCAAGCGCCGAACGAATCGAGTGTTCCTTTCCCGAGGGAGAGCAGCCCAATGACCCCAGGTCGTCATGCTACCGCTAAACCAGCACTCGTCAAGACAACAGCTCCAACTGCTAGCAGCTCCACTGCCCCAATTGTACCGAATGGCGCACCGGTTGATCCATCCCTCGTCGAATTAGATAACGGCACTCGCGCACTTTCACTCGAAGCATATGTTCGTCGTGAGATGGGGGTTCAATACGATGCGCTCAAGGCGGAGTGTGAACGAGAGATTGAAGAGTTCTTGAAGGCTGCGAAGGAGACGCGAGCCAAGATTGCCGCGCTATAAAGAAAATATAACTATCTTCTTGGATTTTATGGGGAGGTTGTAGCATAGGCTATGCTTTCGTTGTTCGCTATCCGCATTTCGGTCATTTATTTATAATTTGTGTGCGCTTGATTCATCGGCGCCTGCCAATTGTTTGTAGTCTGGATTGGCGTCTGGATTTGCGCCTAATAGAGTCCAAGTTATTGATATCTTAGAATCAATTCGATACGTTTTTAATTCCACCGTCTGTGTTCACTCTTCAACTCATCTCGCGGTGGAAGAGATGCCCTCAAACACTAATGTTTGAATCCAGCATTGGGCGGCGATCCGCAACTTGAAGGCATCGTTTACATGCATTGCATCTAGTTGGGTCATGCGTTTAAATGGGCTGAAAAGGCATGCAAGGGACAAATGCATAACTTCATAGAGGTAATACAGTATGAAAACGATGAAAAGGAGCGATCACTGGGAAAACAAGTCAGCAATTTGCACAAGCCAAGTGGAATGACACATACGAATTGAAGAGCGGCACCCTTGGTCTTCTTGTCACCACCGAGCTCAAAGTGCTTGCATCGTTTTAATGCGAGTTGCATCTTATACTTGCATACAGTGCACTCCAGTCGTAGTACCACCTTTTTGGTTGTCTTGGCCTAGGGCGATCATTCGGGTGCGATTAGTACCTCCACCGCCTGATTCCTAACTTGCAAAGATTCACCTTCTTGTGGAACACAGGTTTAGTCTGACCACCATAACCGGACTGCTTTCGGTCGTAGCGACGCTTGCCCTGCGCGAATATGGAATCCTTTCCCTTCTTGTATTGAGTCACCTTGTGCGGGCTTCGCGGACACATTTAAATGAAAGATTAGAGGCGAACATTTGCGACCAACTTACGTGTGTTTTTTGCAAGTCTTCCCCTTGCAGTCTTTGGGCGCATGTTAGGTATCCAACATTTTGTCATGATTAACTCATTAAACTCACAGGTGCGGCGGGTCCTACGTCAAGTCGATCGCATTGAGTGATTGCCAGAACTAACTCATGTGGTCAAGAAACGTACTTTGGAATATTAACCATTTTGTACTTGGCGAAGAGTGAACGTATTAGCGCTACGAGAACATGAGAAATACGGCAAACCTACTGAAGGGTTGGATGATGAGATCGGCTCGGATGTAAATCCAGTGAGTCCGACCGTGGCTTGCACGTGACTGAATGGTGCTGAACAGCTGCACAATCAATGTCAACTCTGATCGCGATATTCGTGGTTCCATATAGCCATATGCATGCGTTCTAATTAAGCCATCAAGAACTCGACTCTAGATTCGCCCCTCAGGTCGAGATTCAGAATGATAGGTTACACCACCCAGTAACTGGTTTTGGCTCATGTATGTCATTTATTCAATTGAACCCCCCATATCTTATCATGCAGACAACCATGTGCGACGTAGCTGCTTGTGTGGCGGCAATGGCCGCAGCGCCAACAAGAACCGTGTAGTAACTGCGTTGACCAAGCGACGGCAATAGCGAGTGTGGCACGGCGCGATAAACGGGGGACGGCAGGTCCGAGCAAAATTGGATCACATGCAGTGAAATTCTAGCTCCGCTCGAACCTCATTTTCGCTGTCTACTATCACTACTTCACCACTGTGCTTCTGTCAGTAGACTAGGTAACAAGAACTGAGTTTCTACGTCCATTGCGCAGCGTTATTGTTGGTTTTCCCAACACTGTAGACTCAAATTACAAGCCCGACAACACATGGCATTACTTGAGTCACCCCCTCTCTGTGAGTCTGAGGGGAAGGGGAACCTTGCAGACATCAGTCATCCAGGTATGTTTGTCATGTCTCATTTTATAGGCTCTCAGTGACTTTCTACAAATAGCGGAGGATTCCCTAATTATTTCGGATACACCTATTGCCCAGGAAATACCCATCCCGTCAGCACACCTTCAGCTTTAAAATGTCCTTGCTCACTTACATTCTAGGTGCCCATATAATGTTGGTGCCAAGTTCCACATTGAGATCTCACCTCCAGTCGGCACCCCATACAAAGCCCATGTCACAGTCACCAGGACTTTCACCCCATTCCTCACACACCCTGCTATGGAAGTTTCCTTGGACTTGACTACTCTATCCGATTCCTCTGCCAAGCCTCCCTCTAAGATGGTATTGAAAGTCTTCGATCGCCGATTCTCCCTCCATTCTCGAGAGTGCGAAAAGTTGAAACCACCCACCTATGAGTCGGAGGTCCGATACCATGACTATGTGGCTTCTGGCTGTGCTCCCGAAGGGTTCGATGCGATCTGGGCCGAGTCTGAGGCCAACTATGATATGGGAATTGAGGATGATCCCCCCAACCTATCGGAGCATATGCTTGCTACGCAAATGCAGTCTGCTTTCGATGACGAATGTGCTGCTTACAGCCGTCTCAAAGATCTCCAAGGACAACATATTCCTATTTTCTACGGAGTTTCTCGTTTTCTTGATGATTCATCAGTTCTTGGGCTGGATCAGTCAGTGCGGGGAATTCTTCTTGAGGTTATCCCAGGTGTCAGACTCCGTCATATTAACCCGACGCTGGTGAATGTGGATATTCTCGTTCGCAGCGCATTGAACATCATCGACCTCTATAGTGAACGCGGTGTATTGAACACGCTCACAGGTTTGTGGCACTTTATTGTCAAACCCGATCATTCTGGTGTTGTTATGATTGGTTTATCGCAAACCCGGTTACGTGGGGATCAAGAGGACGACAAGGAGTGGATGCTTCAAAAGCGGTCTGAGGATGAAGAAGGGGCAATCGGGTGCAATGCTAGATGGAAGCTCGACTGGGACTATGTCCCGACATACAAATACGGTGTTAACAGGGAGGGTGATTACTGCGAGTACATCCAGGACTTCTGATTGGATTAAGTTACCGTCTGAGGTAGTCGAATTACTTTGAGCCTTTGCATGTGATTGATTATAATGTTATACTGTTATTTCTGAATATTATCATCTTCCAGCTAGATAAAGTCATCTCGTCGTGTGCATATGTTTTTAGCTTCAGTAATATACAGCACTCCCCAACTTGACATATTGACTCTCTCACGTGCTAATCATCGCCTTCCACCACCGCTCTGCCCAACTTTGAAAGGTCGACAGGTTCTCAAATTCATTTGCGACTACATGAGTGCCAACTTGTCCAGTCACTCTTATAGCAGATAGAACCCAGACCAACGGCCAAACATTTCGAGTAGCGGGCTGTATTCGGATGCTGAGGAACGGCGGATTGGAGCTACCTAATCAACACTGACCCTCTGCTGCGGGCCTTCTACACGACGCAAGTCTGGGGCCACTCCCTCGACGGTCAAGTCTCGCCGGCAGGGCTCTACCGCTCTACGTCGGCGAAGCACCGCAATTACGTCTCCTACCACTCTTCGGCACCAACAGTCCACGTCTCGACGATGAGCCCAAGACTCTTCCCCCGCCTATTTTCGGCCTATTTTCACACCTAACTTACAGCTATACAGGCTCGGAAGGAGGCAAGACTAACAGCTGCCCAGGCTGAGACGGAAGCCAGGTTGCGAGCGAGTGTAGACACAGAGGATGAAGGTTTGAGCGCCGTCAGGGAAGAAGGCGAGGAAACGCTTGGAGAATTGAGTGTTATTGGGGAGGAGGAAGGCGAGGAAGAGCGGCCACAAGAGGGGGAGGAGCAGGAGGAAGGAGAAGATGAGTGGGAAGGAAATGGGACCGAGAGAGGGCAGGATTCGCCACAAACTATAACTCACGCTCCTGGTTCAACGAGGGCGCTGATAACGAGCCCCTCACATGCGACCACACCCCGCGCTTCGAACTTGGAAAGTAGCAATATGACTTCAGATTCGTGATTTATTGAATACACACGCGCTAAGGCAAGGGCACAACAATATTGTTGGTATTTGTGGGTTTATTCGAGTCTTGTTCGAATGTATGCGCTTAGGACTTATCGGGGATTGGGAAATCTCTTCCAGTAATGTTCTTGAATTGCCCCCGGATGGCATCACTGATTTGCTCATCCTTAAATTGCTCGGCCGCTGACTCGTTGGATTGATCGCCTATAAGGAGTTAGCCTCCTGCACTTCGAGACACAAGGATTAGGAGAAAAATTCACCTGCGCCAAGGCAGTGCTGCTGCACCCAGTCAACAGCTATCAGTCGTAGACAGATGAGCCGATCTATGGTCAAAGCGTAGAGGAGTACATACCCTTATCGAGGCCATCTGCAGAATAGGATCAATTGGCTGCTTCCGTCAAGAATAGCGCAAGGAATGTCCCACTGACCTTCTTTTGCTTCGCCAGCCTGTCCACCGCCTGCAGCGTTGTTCAGAAAGCCCATGATGCCACCGCCAGATCCGCCTTGCTGTTGTGGGGTTTGCTGTTGGTTATGGCCTTGTTGGCCTGCGAGCTGGTTAAGAAAATTCATAGTGGTTGGAGTGGTGAGAAGGGTGTTGGCTGGCTACATCACGCGGCTGATATATCCGAGGCAACGCCCGGCTTGGCGGAGCCAGGTCGCATCGATCTGGGGTATCGCCAATTAGTGCCTCGTGGCTGTGTACTTGTTGACCCGGACTCGGGTACGACGAACCGGAGAGTTGTTGTGGCTCTACATTGTTCCAAACGGATAGATCTAGATAGGCTGGTGATAGCGCGTCGTACAAGGGCAGGGTTGAGTATATAGTCGCAATTCGGTTCAGCAGGGTGGAGTAGGGTAAATTAGGAGGAATTGTGGAAGGTCAATGGCTCGATAGGCGATTATTGATATTGTGGTGTCGGGCAAGAGGAAATGTCTGGGGGTTGTAAAGGCGCTTGCAATTGATTGGATCTCAAATGGAGATCTGTGTATACTTATATAATCCCGGCGCTTGACTCGTACGAACTCTTTTGAGCTTCTTTGTCGCAAGTCATTTTTCGCATAAAGTACATCGCGCTTACTTGAAGGTTGGGTGTATACCGCAGTCCCGAAAAATTTACCCTGGGAAACATAATTATTCCCCTGTCTCGAGTTTGGCGGCAACTTGGCGAATTTTGGAGTAAATTTATAGGGTTGATCACGGGTTAGGAAAGTTCAAATTACCGATATCTTATACCTGTCCCCATTACTTCGCTCATCTTATTGCCGCGTAATCTAGAAAGCCCTGGCCCCTTGGTTTGTTGCTATTCGTCGACTTGTCCCGTCGACTTGTCGCTTGAAGTCGCCAACTTGTATCCTTACGCGCTCGATCACCCAGGCTCTACAAGAAACCGTGATTTTAGACGAAATGTCCAAGACAAACCGACAACCGAGTAACCCTAACATGCGGTGGCGCATTCGCACCGTTTCTAGTCTCACCTCGGACACCGAACCTTGCATATCTGTGCATTTTGACACGGCTCAATATTTGTTCAACTGTGGTGAAGGTACTACGCGTTCGTTCACCCAGCAAAAATATGGAATAAAGAAATCAAAAGCGATTTTTCTGACCCAAACCAAGGTATCTCGATTGGGTGGACTAACTGGTGAGTCCACCGAATATGGCCGAACACATTCCAATATCTATGTTATTGTGCTTTCAGGCATGCTCATGAGCTTGGCGGATAGTGGCGTAACGAATGTCGATGTACTTGGACCTCCAGGGCTGAACCACTTTTTGGCTTCGACGCGCCCATATGCGTTCCGGTAAGCATAATGGCTCGACGTTTGTTTTTGAGCTTACTGGTATGGTTATCAGCGATTGCATGCGTGCCAACACGTCGGAGGTCTCTCATACAAACGGGTTCGAGAAAATATACGAAGATACATTCATTCGGGTTTATGCTTTTCCAATGTTGCCTCAAAGCTCCGAAGATGTATCGGTGCCCGTGAAACGAAAATTGTCCAGTTCTAGTTTGCAATCGAACTCTCCGAAACGTCTTGCCCGCGATGGGAATAGTGACGAGCCTGAGGCCGGCCGCAGATCTCCCGTTCGACAACAGCCTCATCCCAACCCGACCTCTCTAAAAGGCGCCGAAGCCTCTGAATGGCGGTCCACGATTATTCGTGACATGTTCCCTGGGCTTCAGGAGGAAACACAAGTATCGACTGGCGCAGACAGTAGTCTAAAATCTGGCAAAAACAAGTGGATGCCGCGAGCACGTCGATCCCACCATCGCCTCCCGAAGTTTGACGGTTCGCTCTCAACTTCGGTTTTATACTTGGTCCTAGGACCAGAAATTCGGGGCAAGTTTGACCCCGTGGCGGCCGACGCCCTCGGTGTAGCTAGGCGTGATCGAGGGAAGCTAACGAAAGGAGAATCGGTAACTGTGACAGTTGATGGAATCCAGAAAGTTGTTACCCCTGACATGTGTATGGGAAAGAGCGAAATTCCAACGGTGAGTACGGGTTACTTGACATATTATATGTTAACTGATTCACCGGGTATTAGGGATTTCTAATTGTTGACTGCCCAACGACGGATTATATAGATTGCTTGCCTAACTTGAAATCCCTTGACATAGTTCGCTCAGCTGTTCCCTTTCTGCTTGGTTCAATTTACCATCGGGTTGGCCCGGATATGCTCAACGATCCTCGGTATCGTTCGTGGGTCAAAGGAGTTACAACCTCGGAATGTAATGTGTGATGTATTCTGCTACATCGTATTTTTGATTACTGATGCCCAGATTCGACAGCATCTCGTCGCAAGTGAAGATTTCTCGCCCAATTGTGTGTCATTCCAGTCGAGCGCGCACCTCTCATTGATGCTTTCGGAGCTCGACAACGAGATGTTTTTTGCTCCTCGGGAGAGTCCTCCAAAGCGTGATCTAACAGAGGGTGAGTTATTAGTGTCTCGGGTCGCCGATCGGTTCGGGGATTGATGTTGCGGCCTTCCCAGTTCAAGACTTCCCCGGAGAGCTGTATTTAGTTACCACCGGCCATATAGTCGAAATGACACCCCCAAAGCCGCCAGTTCTCAAAATGTTTCCAGGACTTAATCCCAACCTTTACAAGGAGGACCTCGAAGCCCATTCGGGAGGTAAAAGTCTCTTATCGACCGAGGAGCAAAAAGTGTCTTTCCAAAATGCCAGGCAAAAGGTACTCGAATCGACACCCCCAAAATTGGCTTCCAACCTAAGTGATACTTATCGAATCACCACACTTGGAACCGGTAGCGCTGTGCCATCTAAGTATCGAAATGGTAAACTAAGTTCGGCACCACCTGTGTCTGCCCTGATTGCTCTGTTTAGTGATATCGACCTTGATACAAATGCCTAATTATGGCGCGTTCATGTTGGATTGTGGCGAAAATACCTGGGGACAATTATGCCGGCGATTCGGAACTGACAAGACTGCCCCTGAAAATGCATATTCCATCCTAGCAGACCTCAAATTCATTTTTATATCCCATATTCACGGCGACCATCATATGGGGTTATTAAAACTACTAACAACACGTCAATCAGTGAGTACTCTATCATAATGTCCTGCATATAACTATATTTACATAGAGTGCAGATTACTCCTGCCCCCGTAGACCCTCTGTATCTTATTGTTAACCGAGTTACTGAGCTATGCGTCAGGGAGTATCACGACTTAGAAGATATTGGACTCGACGATGAGCACGGAGTCAAAGTCGTCCAAATTGAAAGGTCAGGAAAACACTTTAATACTGATGAGGCGGCGACGTAAGTATAGCGCATGGTTCAGGTTTACTGGGTGATCGATAATATCATTAGACCCAGCCCCATTACACTCGACGAAATCACAAGCTTGTTCGGTTTCAAGTCTATAGATGCTGTGCCTGTACGACACCGAACCCCGGCATGCTTTGGCCTCGTCGCTCGACACCGCACAGGCTGGAGTTTTGCGTGAGTTTCGGGTCTACGATTAGAGTAGTCAAGCTAATGTTATATGCAGTTATTCTGGGGATACCATGCCGTGCGATTCTCTCGTCCAAGCAGGAAAAGATGTAACGCTCCTGATTCATGAGGCCTCTATGGCAGATGAAGAGCTAGAAAAGGCAACCGAAAAAGGACACAGTACGATTGGACAGGCGATAGAAGTAGGAAGGAGGTAAGCATTGTGCTCCGCAGAAACATGTACTTGATCTTTGTTGATCTTACCTTTGCTAGGATGAACGCCAAACATATACTTTTAACTCATTTCTCTCAAAGATATCCCAAAATACCCGTGGTCAAGTCTGGGTTAACGTCCACTGCGTTGGCTTTCGATTACATGTCGATCAACGCAGCCGACTTTTGGAAGTTCGAAAATTACTTAGCTGCTCTTGAGGGTGTTTTCGAGTCTGAATTACCCCGAGACGATGACATGACCATTGACCAATAGTCCAGATAATGTTATGCCCAGGTTTCCTATCTCAGTCTGACATCCGTGTTGAAATGGAGTATACACGTGCCAAGAAATTTAAGCAAGTAGAAATACGAAAACATGCGTTGAAAATCGTTGGCATATGCGCAGGAATTACTACGTGCGGCCATTTAATTTGCAGCCCACCAAACTTAAAATTAGTCTTCGGCGTTGCTGAGGGTTGGTTAAACGGTATGGGTGGTGCCTGCTGTGACGACATGTATATTACTACTGTAGAATAGAATATATGCATGCTCGGCTTATTGTTTGTGCACACTCGTACAAAGTGGGGGGAAACCTGAATAAGACTGAGTGTTAGCCTACGCAGCGCATGTGCTAAAAAGCACTGCGCAGGGCTGTGAAAACTGGGAGAAACCCTAGTGGCTTGCGTTACGCTGGTGAGTGCTCGAATGTCGATGCGGGTTGTTGTTTTTGATGTGAGGTGAATATATATGTTATGAGCCAGAGTTTTCTCATTATATTGGCCATGTTTATGATACAATTAAAGTCTCCCAAGTTATTACAATGACGTACGTATTTCTGGCCAGTAATATGACCAATCAAGAGCTTAAACACTCAACCAGCGCACTAACCTCCCTATTGCTACAACAGTCATTGGCTTAAGAGGCCATTGAGAGCGTATAGATGTTTACTTGGCGTTTCAATCTAAGTCCGGTGGGGCAAACGTGTCCTCCATACGTGTTGTTCGAGTCGCATTGCGGTCTGTGTAGAGATTAGTGCGTGATATAGGCCAGGACGAAATAACCATGCTTACATTTGCTACGAGCACCCGCATTATGTTCTCTAGCTGCTGATTTGCGGGGCAAAAATTCACGATTGGGCATCAAAAAAATTCTGTGAGGAGCGTCTTTGAGTAACCAATCTTCAAGGAGGTCGAGATTTCGGAGGTTAGCTTTGAATAATACATCTAACGCATCTACACAGTATAAGGTTAATGTGTTGTCACTATCGTGATTAGAGCCATATGCTACATACCTCCAAAAAGCGGTAATATTCCTAAAAACATATCGATGACGACATTAACCACCTGTTGATGTCATTCGGAGTACCGGTGGAACGCATGTAGTAAGATGGCACTGACCATGCGTATAAGGATAGAATGTGGAACTGCAAATACCCAGCACAGATAAACTTGATACATGGAGAGAATGGTGCCAGCAAAATCGCCCCAGACAGGGAATGCACTAATAATATCATCTACCCCAACCTGTCGACGACGTTAGACGCTAGAGTTTTCCGATATTCCACATACTTTGAAAGGAAGACCAGCATTTGTCAAGAAGGGGAGTGCGTCGAGCCACCTAGTAAATACGTCCTGTAAGGTCACCTGTGGAATTTAGCCAATAGAGTCTTCTTCACCAAGCAACAGTCCGGATATGATTGTACAATCTATAAGCAAACAGAACTTAGTATATTTAAGATCATGAAACCGAAGAGGGCGTACTTTTGTGCTTCTGTATCCGTAATTGGTTTGCGGAGAGGAAACACGTAGTATGTTGGGCGAAATGGGCCCCATGAAGAGGCGTATTCGTCACGATTCGTTGGTCGACGTGCGTTGGAGTTGGAAGCACGGCCAGTAAAATACCGGAGCATTTGGATTAAAAGATCCATATTTTCTATACAGTATGCAATGGTTGAGCTGAACAGAGTACTAGTAAATGAAAGTTACAACATCGAAGTCAGAAATGAATTCAAAATGTAGGAGGTCATGTGACCAACACTTTCTTAAATACAGATTTAACGAGCTACATAATCAAATGTAGACGTGCTTTACATTTTCATTTTTGGCTATCTTTGACTCCTCAGCCCCGACTCCCCAGCAGGAGCAAGGTCAGTGGCCCGGGGCGGGCCGCTTCCAGTGTTATAGGCTGAAAACCAGCTGAATCTGGCAGTCGTGTATTGCATGCGCTCGGTTAGCTATAGATTTGAGATATACAATGACTATCTGGTATTCCCGGAGCATTGGGTTGATCGCATGATTGGAGAAAGATTATGGTAACTTAAGACTCTTAGTCCCTTCTCCGATCTGCGATTCTGCAGGAATACTGTAGCCCGTACACTCAGCTTTTTCTATATTTTGTGTCCATGTTAACGATTTCATTTCCACCCTTGTCGTAATTGCTCCGAACTCTTCCTCGCCTCTCAGATCTGGAGCGAGTGATGCGTTATATAAAACCCGCTGAAACAGTGACCAGGGGAAACGCCGACATTCATCTCCCGAAGCAAGGCTTATTGAAATTGCACCAAAATCATTGGATAGCAGAGGTCCGAAGCCAGGGTATATGCGCGAATATATTGGACAGTACGTGCACCTTAGTATAGTATATGCGTGTTAGTTAGCCCCTGCATCCATGGCCTACCTTCTCCCCTCGTGTCTGGATCGGTTCCTCGAAGTAGGTCGTGTTAGCCTGAGTGGAAGCTAAAGTAAAGATTGAGAGACGCACCGGCTTGTCAGGGCTCCCGGCTTGCTTGAGGTGGTTGCGCACAATGCCACCACCGGGAACCCCCTATATCCGGGAGCGCGCCTCCTCCAGCCCATTTTATTTTTTTATATGTTTTGGCCGTTTTTTTTTTGTCTTTTTTTCGGGCTTTTTTCCACGTGGCTCTCATATGGGCTCTATTTTGTGGGGCACTTTATGGCTCTTTTATGGCCTTTTTATGGCTCTTTTATGGCTCTTTTACGGCTCTTTTTTTGGCTCTTTTTTTGGCCTTTTTCTTTTTTCTCTTAATCTTTTAATCTTTTAATCAAGGGGGTTTTAGAAACCCCGAGTATCACGCCTCTTGAAGTTGTCGATCTTGGAGCCACTGTCAAAGCTGTTGAGGCCGTCAAAGCTGTCGAGGAGGGCGTCGATGTCGATGGTCGAGGGGGAAGGGGGTGCCCACCCTCTGTTGAGAGGGTGGGTGGTCGTGGTAGCTTGAGAGAGTTCGCCCACCCCTGGCGGGTTTTTATACCTTTAGGGGTTAGGAGCTCGGTCATTGTTGTTATTTGGCGTCGCCCATTAGCGCGCCTCCTTTTCCACTATGCTTCACGTGCATGCGGTCAGGTGACAACACTTGAACCACAGCTTAGAAATTGGAACGTGCGGCGTGTCTGGGCCGACCGATGGAGGAGTCTACCGCAGCGGGATTGCAGGATATTGGCTCTACGAAGTCAACACTTGGTTAAGTGGGATCAACGAAATAAGATTATTACTTCCCAAAAGCGAATGCTTGACATGTGCACGCAGCCTGCGAAGGAGCCAAAGATAATACTTGGCGACAGGGAAAGAGCCGGCGCTTACCTATGTTTAGTGCCCGAGCTACCCGTGGTCGCTCCTTCGTCAGGAAAAACAGCATGGGATAATTAGAAGTAAATTTGCTAAATTATCCCATTTACCAGTTTCCTAACCCCCCTGGCACCTGAGACCCTGTTAGCCCAAATTACACCCTGATTATCCCTGTCATAAAAAGGTCTGATTCATGCAGAAATGGCATAAAAATCCTGGCTTACATAAGCATTACATAAGCTAATCATAACCTTATTAGGTAGTGGGCCTCCAAGAGGAAAGCTGACACACCCTTAGTCATACCACAAACCTGTCTCTGTACTCAAAGGAGATGTCCCAGGAAGGGGAGTTATCATTCAACAGACAAGAATCATGTGACTCTCAAGAACAGCCACTTGTCACCTGACTCTGCCTTTGCCATTTCACCACCAACCAGCCCAAGTCACTTGTGCCCACAACCCACCACATCACATGCCCATGTGCCCAGACCCACGCCCAGGGGTGCTTTATAGCATTTAGCCTGTTTGGGCACAAGGGGAAAAAAAACTAATGGCTGGTTGGCAAGAATGATCAAATTGCCAATAGACTAGACCATATATGGGAGGACATTTTGACAGATCCCAAAAAGGAAAGTAATAGAGAAAAATAAATAAAATATATTTGGATATATTTGGAATAATTAGTTTCCTTTTATGGACATTTGAAATTGCCTAATGAGGAAATATGTGCCCACAACCATTTCTGCAGTTTTCCTCCATTTTTCCATATATGGTAACCCTTACCATAACAGGTGAGTAATGAATTGCCATATCAAGCATCCCAGCATATTGAATTTCCCAAAAAGGAAATTTGTGCATGGAGATGCCCACAACCATTTCTGCAGTTTTTAAACTCTTTTTCCATATATGGTAATTCTGGGGGTAAATTATGCAACCCCCAGAGATAAAGACACTCAAATTTGCCCTTATTTTACCAAAAGTCTAATTATCCACTGCTGTTTTTCCTGATGTTGTGCCCCCACCCGCGCCAGCTCCCGACTTATCGAGAACGCGTGTAATCGATACCCAAATTTATTACAAAATTTCCGCCCACCCAGCCCTCACTAAATGCACTAACGAATACTACATTCCGTACTAATATTTACGACATTAGATTATCGACTACGAGCGTCTCCACGACTAGTTTCGGCCCGCCCTCCCAGCTCGCTTGGCGGGCGGCCTAGCTGCATCCCAACCCTACGCGCTTCGCGCGGTTGCTGCCGCTCCCAGCCCCAAGTCGGCTGGTACTAGTCGTTACGGAGCGCGAGGCCTGTCCAAAGGGCAAGTAGATGCTTTATCTTATAATTTGAATCATATATATAAAGTATTGGTCTCATGTTCTCATTCTTGGTATGTTTTAGAACTCTCAATTATAAGCCCATTGATATCTGTAGCCCGTATCCTGGCACCTAAACTTGTTCCCAATTATATCTGATAAATCGCCTAGATAAGTACCCCACTGAACTATTTCAATGCGACAAGGTCAGTGGCCCGGAATGGGCCGCTTCCAGTGAATGATCCACTTGGCTTATCTAATCACGGGCGCAATCTTCACGACCACAATCGCGTTTAGACACTCCCCAAAATTAATCGCAACACTCCAAACCATTGTACCATGGAAATTAGCATTGAACGACTCGAACAATTTCAATTCGAGCGTACACTAAATCAGGGTAATTATCTAAGCTCTAAAGTTATCAATCAACGTTAATTGCACATTCGAATATTCATTTTGAATTTTGTAGACCCTCTAAGTCACTCGATTTCAATCCTAGGCACCCTTCCTGAGAATTCTACACCTAATCGAGATGGGCACGAAGATAAGGATCCCTCCAGTGAACAAAAACGTTATCCAGCCATTGTTCAAATAATCAAAACTCCTCTTGACTCAACTGGATTCGACTCCCTACATGGCAGGTTCGAGAAGATCGAGACAATCGGACGCAATGACATTTATTACTGGTTGCTCGGGTGGTTAGGTGGGAAACGCACCCCAGATGTAAAAATAACAGTCGTTGAGAACGCGACCGACGTGCATATACGAAAGGTAGGCAAACGTGAGATCAGTGAGGATTTCAATAACTTTTACAACAGTTTACCAAGCAACCCTTTTCCATGGTTCGAGAAACTCCTCAAATATATTTAGAGGTGATAAAACCTTATATTGAAGCATTTCCCCCAAGTCGGCTCCAGTGGTTAGTTGATCGTCCCATACCCTCCCCTCAGCACTCGAACACTTTGCAGGGTTTACAATATCTTAGCACATGAAACCGAGGAGGATACGATTCTTTTTGAAGACCCATCTCCGACAGACGGATTTATCATCCTTCCGGACTTAAAATGGGACGGTAAGACTATGTCAACATTTTATATCCAGGCGATCGTGCACCCACGGGACATTTACAGTTTACGAGATATCCGTACGTACATGTTGCCCCAGACAGTTTGGGCTCCTCGTTAAATATCTGGCATTCGTAGGCAAGCGGCACCTTCCGATGTTACGAAATATTCGAAAGCAGGCCATCAAAGTTTCTCAGGAGAAATACGGGTTGGCGGCGGGGCAATTGCGTTTATTTGTTCACTATCAGCCAAGTTACTGTGAGTTCACTGTCAAAACACCCGTATTCGTATTTGAATGCGTCACAGATCACTTCCACGTACATATTGTTACGCTGGAGCTATCAGGCCAATCCAATGCCAACGTGGGACTGGCGCATCTTCTAGACGATATTATATCATTGGTAAGCACAAATGCCAGATCGAAAAATGGATCAATTAAACGCCCAGATAGCTCGAGCTCGAGCCAGACAACTTGGAGGATGGCCAAGCTACGTTTGCTCGGATGAGTATGACCTATACCATCGGGCAGCAGCATGAGTTGCACGACGCCCTCGTTTCGCGACAAACATCGTTGCTCGATTGAAACCTTATAAATTGACGGGGACTAGAGTAGAAAAGTGGATTGGTTAGATTAGATCATAGATATTGATGGTCTCTCGACCGGCCGCCGTCAGTGCGTAGGTGGTCGGGCGTCAGGTCCACCCTCAAGCAGGAAGTTGTAATTTTAAACTTCAACTGCGGTGAGGAAATCCGGGACGCTGAAAGGCTGGTATGATTTGTCTTTTTCAGTTGTATTCTAATCTATCAGGCAAATCGATTGGATTATTTCGTCTTATTCTACTGACGAACAAATAATTGCAAAAGTAAAGTATCCTCGGGCAACTTGAAACATCCAGCAGATATTGCCACGCAATATGTATATTAGTAGGGTGCGTAGTCTGACTCGACTCATTGGTTACGCGGGCGCACACACTCATAGTATTTCTACCGAACTTCATTGGAAACGGTGAGGAAATATAAGATCCCCGAGAAGTAGACTTATCCACTCTTCCACCAGAGACAGGACAGTAATATAGGTCAATTGAAACACACAACTAGCGAGTACCTATCGGCCTGTAAGCTACATCCTATTTTTGAACGATATAAGAAACATTTCGCTCTTCCTTCTTGCCTTTCTCTAGGTTAAACAACCAATCTACGAAGACATCTTCCCATTTATTTCTGCCAAATTGGACTAATACCCTTTAGTTCACACGGAATTTCCATAATTGAGTCGCACAGCATCTCATACACTCGTTCCCCCTAAAAGAAACACGTGCACAATATACTCAACTCAAGCAATTGGCCCATACAAATATTGTAACAATAAGCGCACTCTATCAATAATTCGGCTGAGTTCAGTATTTGCCCCTTTCGATTAGTCAACTAGTGTATCCGAATCACTAGATGTGGCTAGAAAAGTCCCGGTCTCTTTATCGCAATAGAGTCGCAGATCGTCATCGCAGCTTGTTGGTGGAATCCCAATTTTGGGGGACTGGAGTCGTCAACCAGATCAAGCCCAGGGAGAGTCACAAGTTCGTTGATTAAGTCTGTGCAGAATCATGCATACGAATACTTTAGGCGGGGGAACAGCAGGGCGAAGGGCAGTTCGGGTTACTTCTAATGACTTTCATAGCGTGGGCTTTGTACATTGAACCTCATGTTAAGCTCATTGCATGGTGAAAAGGTGGCAAAGTCACGTGAAGTCCTTAAATTAATTCATAAGGTTCAGCCTTGGCGCCCAGACTGCTGCGTGTTCCCAAATAAAGGGCACATTTGATTCACGAAGTATTCGAAAGCAGGTTATCAAAGTCGTGCGAGATAAACATGGATTGATGGCTGGGCAAGAGCGCTTGTTTGCACGCTATATATCAAGCTAATTAGCAATGGGTTCACAGCCATAACGCAGGTATCAGTGCCGGTATTAAGCACACCTCAGGTCACTCCTTCAGGTTGGGAATATCAGGTCGATTGAATGTATCACAGAACCACGCATTTCCTCGATGGTGATATTCTGGTAGGTACGGAACCAGGTGAAGATGAGTAAATAAATACAGGGATGGCTTGTCATCGAAGCGAACAATTTAGAAAGTGATCAAACACGTTTATTCGGGTGACCTTCGAGGTTGGGCAATAGCATAGTCGCACGACACACTGGTTTCGCAGCAAGTATCACCTCATGGATAAAGACTGCTGTGATAGTAGCCATGGATTTTAGGCTGTGCACGGGGGTCCAGGCGCAATAACTATCTGTATTACCCCTTAAACAGTTTACGGGTTGTGAAGGCCCTGACCATCATTGCGCTGATACGGAAACGTAAATCACCGGGCGCTTAGAGTGTCATCAACCACATGCAAATGTTGGCGCTTAGTTTCACCGATCCGGGTGCAAAGTCTTCTCTTCGTTGGGGCTTCATATTTGACTTGTGGCTCTCTTTACTGGCCACGCCATTACTCTCTGCTAGCTTGATGGCAGACCTCACATGTCGTCCTAACGCTGGTTTACAGGGCTCCGATCACTGTAGCCAGCCAGTTTGTCTATCTCCTGGGCAAATTGTTGGATTATCAGTGAGTATTTAGGGGGGTGCCAGATCATCGCTGATGTACCCGTGTGTTCCAGTTCACCGCTCAAGCCGGCTTTATATCTGCTATTGCTGTTTTAATTTTATTGATAATAGTGATGGTAAGTACTCTGTTTAGTAACGAACAATAGTACCAACTGGATGAGAGTGACGCCATTTAGTATAAATACAGGCAGTGGGTTAAAGATCCAAGTAATCCATCGCGGAGGCTTATACGGACTAATATTGATGGGTTCATGGTGAGCATTCGCACAACTTCCGAGTCAAACGTCACTTACAGAGCCCACCAGCTCAATCTGCTTATCGCCGATTTACTCATGTCGGTCGGTGCAATCCTCGACGTTAAATGGGCGAGCGAAGGGAAAACATACTGCGGCACATACTGTAATGCTCAAGGCGCAATTCAGATACTTGGCGAGACGGCTGTAGCACTGTTTACACTCAGCATCACATTACTCAGCTTCATTTCTGTATTTCGAGGACGGGCGATCAGACACCGGTTGCTCTTGTGGGGTGGTGTGTCAGCAGCAATATGGGTGTTTGTATTGCTCTGGGCAGTGCTTGGATACACAACTGCCACCGGAGAGTCATTCTATGCTCCCACGCCGTATTGTGAGTCATATGTTTTTTCGAGCCTGTTTTCTTTATCATCATACTCGTAGGGTGTTGGATCAGCAAGAAATACAAAGCACAACGGTTAGGTGCCGAGTATGTCTGGTGCGTACTGAGTGGACTTGTCGTAACTCTCAAACCCACTATTAGATTGTATTTCAGGCTCTGGATTGCCGGATTTGGCAGCATCTTTCTATATATACCACTTTTCCTTGTTCTGCGTGGCAACATAGCGTGGGATCCAGCGCTTGGCTGGCGATCTATCAAATGGCGATGGTCTCTCTTTGGTTTGCCAGATAATTCTGAAACAAGCTTCGCCGAGCACAAGGATGTTGTGTCGGTTCGTTCTACAAGTGGCGGTATGAGCCCGGCTACCTTATTATGGTACTGGTGCACGTTATTTGCTTGTGTTCGATGTTCTAATTGGCATGTCTGGCTAGGTATCCGTTGGCATATACAATCCTCGTTTTACCCGTTTCAATCGTGCGATGGATAACGTTCAATAACGAAGGGGATCCGACACCTCAGATAACCACCGCCACATTTGTTGTCGTGTCCATTTTCAACTTATCGGGTCTCGTCAATGTTGTTCTTATTCTCTTCACGAGGACGAATGTGCTCTTCCTCGGTTCGCATCCTACAAACGGCCAAACGAAAAGCGGACCAGGTGCGCAGTTTAGGGGAAGGACAGATGGGGCTATCGACCGGGAAAGTCTCGGGCAACAGTCTCATCACGCAGGAGACCTAACCATTTTCGATCCGCTAAACGCTCCAATCGACGAGGCAAAAGCGGAGACTGGGTTCGGAGGACCTCGTGTGCGGTTGAGAGATGACTCTTCTGATTTTGGCGATGGATGGATGAACCGGAACCAAGGGGCAAGCACGAGCGGGCCTTTAGCCCCTGCTCCTGTCCAGTTGCAACACAACAATACGTCTGTTTTGGCGCATTTACCGGACCAAGGCGAAGCGAAGGCTCCGGGAAGAGCGTATCTGGAGTCGTTGGGGTATGTTCGAAAGACGTGATGACAGGTTGAGTTGTATTTCGGTGGGGGGTGGCTTATGGATGTATGCGCTCATGGGGTGCTAGTTATACCCCGATTACTCATATATACACGCACTGTAGTATGTACTTGTACTGAACACGTAGCAGATGGCATGTTGATTGATTATCTGTAAATTGGGTTTATGAACAGGAATGCAAGCTAGGCGATTCGTTTCTCAAAGATCTCTATCGTCGCCTTGCCCACTGGCATGGGGCTCAAGGGGAGGGGAGTGGGAACTTGACAAGCCGCTTCCGGCTACGGGTATATTATAAAATATTATTAATTTCTAGGTGCGCTCAAAATACATCCACGGTGAGCGGTGGGATCATGGAACCTTTCTAATCGAACCAGGAATAGTGGGGGGAACTATGGCCGAACGCACCCCATCGATCAAAGCCACCATATACAAATAGATCCCGGGACTTGCTGGGAAAAGGCCGATCATGGGAGTGGATAGTAATAAAGACAGGGTTATCATATATCAACTGTGCAGTGGCTAAATACCGCAGAAGAGCAAGTGGACTATCATTACTCGACAGTCGGGTTTGGGAAGCGTCGATGTAATGTCCAGATTCGAGGGATGTAATATAAGGAAGAGTGAGGGAGCGTGCAAATAACAGTCTAGGAGTTATAGAACACTGAAAAATAACAAGAAATAGTATACTTTTTATCGTGGTGGTTGACTTGACCAGACGCGATTAATCACGTGACTAAAGCGTTTGTTGGTCCTCGAGATCTTGCTTTTGCACTTTACACCTGTGGAATGCCCACGACTGCGGCGCCAAATCCCACAATGGCTTCACGCTCTAGGATTCCGACGTTTGGTGGTAGACGCAATCCGATGGGAACTGGGGCAGCAGCGGCGGGCACAAGTGGACTGGGTCCACTCAAGGCATCGGCCACTCAGGAGGTAAATCGAGTCTCAAATAGTGTTATATTCAAGCTAATATCTGTATAGAACGATAAATTCGACTCTTTATCCAAGAAACGCGGCAGGCCCACTGTTCCGACAATTCCCACTCATAATTCACCCAATCCGAAAGCCCGCAAAATTCTACGGACTTCCACTCAAACCATCCCCATTACCACTCCTACACTACAGAAGCGCGCCCGGCCATTATCACCAACTGAATCGGCACACAAAAGAGTCAGAGTGAATACTGGAGATGACGTAGACCCAATGGATTGCATCGCTGGTCCAGCTGCTTCTCAAGATTCCCCTCCACAACCCCGTGCAAGATCCGCAACGGGCTTTGACATATCGTTTGGGGCAGAGGGATCGAGATTACTTAGTCTAGAACGACCAGACATTTCGAGTAGCGGGCTGTATTCGGATGCTGAGGAACGGCGGGTTGGAGCCACCCAATCAACACCGACTCCCCGCCGCGGGCCTTCTACACGACGCAAGTCTGGGGCCACTCCCTCGACGGCCAAGTCTCGTCGGCAGGGTTCTACCACTCCACGTCGGCGAAGCACCGCGATTACATCTCCTTCTACCACTCCTCGGCAGCAACAGTCCACGCCTCGACGATATGAGCCCAAGACTCTGCCCCCGCCTATTGTCACACCTACGGCTATACAGGCTCGGAAGGAGGCAAGACTGGCGGCTGCACAGGCTGAGGCGGAAGCCAGGTTACGAGCGAGTGTAGACACAGAGGATGAAGGTCTGAGCACCGTCAGGGAAGAAGGCGAGGAAACGCTTGGAGGATTGAGTGTTGTTGGGGAGGAGGAAGGCGAGGAAGAGCGGCTACAAGAGGGGGAGGAGCAAGAGGAAGGAGGAGATGAGTGGGAAGGAAGTGGGACCGAGAGAGGGCAGGATTCGCCACAAACCATAACTCACACTCCTGGTTCGACGACCACGCCAGTAACGAGCCCCTCACATGCGACCACACCCCGCGCTTCGAAAAGCAGCAATATGACTCCAGATTCGATCGGTACAACCACCCCGCGTACTACACTGCCGACTAACGCGGGATCTATGAATTCTTTGAGCAAGGTGTACATGACTCGTTCTGCGACAAAGACTACTCCAGCCGGTTCGACTGGCAAGCCTACGCCACATTCAAGGAATGCGCTTCATGTACACTGGACTTCCTCACCCGGGGTGCACTCTGAGTCGCCATCCGAGTACGAGCCCCCAGAGGAGGATTTATCTGGCTCGGAGCAAGGTGGGTGGTTCGTTAGCTTGGGCACATGTTTAGCTCAACTCCTTGCTCATTGCATTGTCTAGATATGGATATATCGAGGTCCAGAAGGAATCGGTCGCGCGTGTCTATCGACGGGAACGCGTCGCGTCGCTCGACTCAAGGCAACAAGCCCCGTCCCTCCATTGGCACACAACTATCCCGTCTGTCCATCAACTCAACTCCCGCGGGATCGTCTTCTCGCAAAGGAGTGGGAAAAACTCCGTTGATGGCCCGGAGGACCCTTGGAGGGCTTGAAGAAACGCCTGACCTCAATCGAACTACGGGCGAGGAGAGCGAACAGGAATCAGAAGTCGATGATGGTGAAGAGGGGAACATTTCGAGCCGGACTCGGTCGCGAAGGAACAGTTTGGCGTCAATTTCAGTTTCTGGTGCTGTGAAGCAGATGCAAGGCTTGCATTTAGACGGCGAAGGTGCACCGGTGGGCATAACTGGGCCAGCAGAAGTTTCGACTACTCCAAAGACCGATCCTCCGCGTGGGCGGGAGAGTACGATTAAACGAGGACGGGGGAGGCGGCGCGGATCTGGATCGCGTGGGAGGTATAGCGATCGGTCGATATCTGGTGAAGGAAGGAGTGGGCGGTCTACATCGCGCGGAGGCACATCTTCAAGAGGAAGCCCAGCCAAACGGGGCGGGTCAAGGAGGTCTACGTCCGGTATACGAAGGGAGGACGAGCCGACTGAATGTTCTGGGGGAACTCCGAATAAATCGCCCGCACGAGTGGAGGTTGTTATTCATTCACGACGTCCAAGTACAGCTACTGTCGCAAACTCTACTCGGGATGGTTTTGATATGGAGCCCTCCAGCCCAATTTCCAGAGCTGCAGACGCCACGACTCTTGGAAATTCGACAGCTGAAGCCGAATCTGGAGCCGAATCTGGCTCAACGGAACGTCATAATTCTGTCACCCTTCAGCAGCCTACGCCCGAGCTCTCGTCGTTGGACCAATCGCCCACTACACGCCAAGCCGATGGTACTGATGAAATCCCTGAAACCAGTTTACCTGGGACGCCAGTATGTGTTCACCATTCGCGCATATATAAACAAATACTTATGCATTTTTGTGCTTAGGCCGATATTGACCAGCTTTCGATTGCTGACGAAAATTCTAATATGGAATTGGCCTCGGACGCGCTCGGGAACTCGGCGAGCTTATTAAGGTCCGGACATATCCAAGAATCTTCGGTTAACAAAAGCCGTGCGTCGGACATGATATCAGATTATCAAAGCTTTTCTCGGCTGCTTAAGGAACGGTCGAACCACCAGTCGATGTACGCGGAGAACACGCCTGGGGTGAAGAAAAGGTTTATGCCCAAAAAGACACCCGCAACCGCTAGTGGCTTGAAGATCCTGCCCGAACCTAGGCCAACTGCTAGCTCAAGCCGAACGGCCATGTCGAGCATGATGGTCGACGGACTGGCCACTTCTCAAGCGCTTCGTTTGCACGCCACAACTCCACGCGCTCCAAACATGTCGACCCAAACGGATCTTGACTTTACGCCCGTGTCCAATTTCGAGCATTCATCACGGTCTATTCTGGACTCGAAGCTTGGGTTTAACGCGCAGTCGACACCTTTTATTCGTGGCCCGCGGGCATCACTAGGGTTGAGCGCATTCGACAAGTTGAACTTGGGAGCCGAATCAAGTCCGGCGATGTTCGACGCGACCCCCGACTCAGAAGAAGATTTGGATATGAATGTGGACAATGCTGCAGGCGAGGAAACCAGTCCCTCCCAAACGCGAGAGAGGCCAGCCGACGGGCAGACAGGATTCCAACCTCCAGAGCAGGTTGACGAAACTCCCGAGCCCCAGCCCGACCGGGAAATTTCTATTGTCCTCGATACCAGTAGCCCCAGCCGAAGTTTACGAACGGAACGAGTTTCAACTCCTCGAGCGCCAAGGATATCACAAGTTCACGAGAGCGAGAGCGATAACGATGACGAACCTTTGCCTCCAAGTCCGAGTGCTGGGCGCAGCAGTCTCTCCGAGGGTAGCAATATCAGCGGAAGAAAGCTCTCCGACATTTTGCGTGTGCGTGCCCAGGAGGTCCGCGATCGAGAGCGCTCAAGGCGTGTTCAAGAGGATTCTGGACATTTGCCACGAAACCCATTGTTGGCACCTGAAGATCTTACTCGGCTTAGCGATCAAGCGCGAGGAGTATTGCAGCAACCTTCCGATGCAAGTGAGCGATTGAGCGCAACCTCGTCTCGGGTCCGAGTATCCGGTCGGTCAAACACGAGCGTGAGTCTGGGGAGACAATCGGAAGTCCGTGATAGCCGTTCCGGGTACGTTCTACGCATACATTGTGATGTGCACGCTAAATGTTGATGTTTTCGTAGCTCATTTTCTGGAGCTTCTGTTTCACGACGTGGACAGAATGTTTCCCAGCGCTCCGAGAACCCACAAGTTCCGCGTGACTATGATGCTAGCGTTCAATTTGACAAACCTATTTACTCGGCTCGCCGACGGTCTGGCACTCCCGTGTTCCGGGGTTGGGCTCCTAGCGAGCATGAAGAATCCAATGATGAGGATGAGAGGGAAGGTATGAGCTCTCCCCAGCCGGAGGAATTTGGCGACGGTCGGCGATCCAGCGGGACATCTGTCCATTCGTCTAGACTCAGTGAAGAACCTGAAAGTGCGGATGGCGAGGAAGAAGAGAGTGGTGATGAAGAGGGGTCAATCTACGATGAGAACGGCGACCCTATGATCAAGATTAGCGGTCCACCAGATGCCCTCGTGCAGGCGAAATCTGCGCTCCTCGAGGTATGTCAGAAAGAACTGCCAACGATTTGATCTCACTTTTGCCTATCATCAGGCTGGATATGTCGAAGATCAAGAGAGGATGGAACGCTATTCACGCGCTCGCAGCATACGATCGAGGTCTCGATCTTTGTCGAGACCCGCTGCTGAGTCATCGGCTCGTAATATGAGCCTCGCCAATACCACCTATGGGCATTTCCTCGGTGACCGCACAACAGGACTTTCAAGGAGCCAAATGATGGCCGAGGCATCCAGATATGAGGATTGGGAGCCACCCTCACGGAGGGAGCTCCGGCCAAGAAAATGGACCGAACATGACTGGAGGATGCTGGCGCATTACATGCGACGTGTGCAGAAGTCCCAAGCACTGGCTAGCGGCCTATCCTCGCGACAGGAGCTCGATCTGAGAATGGTTGATATTCCGGCCGTCGTCGATCGATTTGTTGAAGAGGAGGCGCACGGCATCAAATTGGAAGGCGAGTGGGATAAGTAAGTCAAATAGTACTTTGGTTCTGCAGGCGCGTCTGAACGATGATCGTCTAGGTCTGAAATAGCTGGCCGTACCGAGTTCTTGATCATGACCGAGGGTTACAAAAAAGATGGCTCCTGGCGTGATACCCTTGCGAACATAACACCTTTCGAAACATCAGTCGACCCGACGCGTCGCCATGAACCAGACAAAACTAGTGACGATGGGATCGACCAACCCAAGAGCCAAATCTTACCCCCATCTCTTGCTGGGCATGCCAAACCCAGGCAAAACGCCACAGAACCGATACAAGATACGCGGAACACCCCGACTGAGACCTCCCAAGATGGATCGTACCAGGAAGCTGAGCCGTCGGCTGAGGGCTCCGACGCTGCAACGGAAGCTTCAGATGAGCAATCGCAGGATGAGCTACCACAGGAGCACACTGATTTCGAAGTTGCAATATCAGTCTCTCCGGAGCGCTCACGACCATCTCGCGAGACGCGCCGCGATGTTGATAACTCGGCATCCACCACCAACTCGCGTTTTGAGAATTCACTACGATCCCATGGAGTTCCCCCGACACCTATCGCGCGATTCTTTGGTACTATTAGCTCTTACATCAGTGGTCGCCCTCAGAATGATCAGGCAAGCGAATCCAGCTTTCCCAAACTGAAACCAACGTCACGAAACCCAATAGACTTGACCACCGAAGACGAAGAAGAAAACCGCTTCCCAGTTCTAAACCACGTCCCTACTCCCATTCGGCCAACCCCCGCCCGCCTGAACCGCCAAAAGCGCGTTGAACCCAGGATTAATATTCCCCTCCTTCATCATGTGTCCCCCCAACGCGCCACAAACCCAGTACGCCCGACAGGAAGAATACGACGAGTGGCATCTGTAAAGGAGTTAGCACGAAGTTTCGAGTTGATGGAAGAAAAGAGTCGCCAAGAGGCCGAGATTGCAAGGAGAGTTGGATTGGGGAGACGAGTTGTATCGGAACCAAGCAAGCCGACTCGAGCGGCCCCGGTACCCGCACCAGTAAATAAGGTTCCAGCGTCGAGGTCCCCCATAAGGAAGTCCCCCGTAAAGAAATCCCCCGTAAAGAAAGCACCCATAAAGAAAGCACCTGTAAAGAAGGCTTCACGGAAGCATGAGGTTGAGGTTATCACCATTTCGGACTCGAGCTGCTGAATCTGCTAGGACACGAAGGCCTTTCTCACTTTTGTGTACCTCAGCTTGTATAGTAAATTGCTTCAATAACCTTTGATAATTGTAATAGTGTATAATACTCATTTCCCTTGGAAACAGGTTTCTTTTTCTTGAATTTGCATACGCCGAACCAGTGAAATCAATACGCAAAGTACGATACAAGCCCTTAGAACGAATGTACCAAAATCCCTACACGTTAATACCTACTGAATGTCATGACAAGTACTACTCAATATAGGACTCTTCCTGATACTCCACTCCCTCATCTTCTACATATACACCCTGCTCATCGATTATAATGCCGAAGCGGGTGACCTGTGGTAGGTAGGCGAGCGCGGCGAGATCAAGGATGGAAACATCATCATACACAACTTCACCATCAAAGCCACCCTGGGGTTTGAAAACAGTCGCCGGGGGGGAACGACCCATTTAATACGGAGAGCCACCAGAGACCAGTAATGGGCAAGTTGTTCGTCAGTTAAAATGTAAAGGCGCGACGAAACTAGAAACACAAACCGTGACAATCAGCCTAGAATCGGCAAGCACCGCCCCATGGTAACCCCGTGCCGGGAACGTGCGCCCTGCACATTGTCTCGACTCGTATTGCAATGTGACTATATAAGCTCAGTGTTGGAACAACGATGCTGGGCAAGTGCTTGAACGTTTCGTACCCAGATTAAACAACACGAGATCTGACACAAATGATTGCCCATTGTGCCCTCCTAATACAAAAAGATATGACCCAACTTGCGTGGAAGAGTGGAACATGCAGGGATATTGTTCATCCGTCTTTACCTCCTTCCACAGCCCAGTGTCTGCACACTTCATGAGTGTTTCCCTTTCTCATAAAAGAAATGACGTACCTAGATCCATAACCCAGATATCCGAATAACAATCTCTTCCGTCCGAACCCCCGATGATTACCATGACATTTCCCACTAGGTTGGAGGTGTGATATCCTCTTGGGCGGGGAATGGGCCCCATCCCTTCTCGAGGTTTTACCTGCTCCCACTGAAGTTTATCGAAAGGAACAGTAATATCCATTGCCCAAACATCATTGAGTGCTACGGTACCGTTGCCTCCTACATGTGAAATGTCAATAAATTCGCATTTCCTGAGGTAATATAACCCGCCTCCAAATATGAATAATCGTCCGTTGTGAAGGCAGGCAGTGTGCGCTCGCCTCGGAATAGGCTTTTCTCCCTTTATGTCAGGTTTTGTCCACTTGTAGGTAATAGTGTCAAATATGTGACTGCGTATAAGTAGTTGAGATACCTTTATATAGTCAAAGGAAGATAGAAACTCACACTGTGTCGTAATACACAAAGTCCTGCCCACCTCCGACAACAAAAATATACCTATTTTGCACGAGTGTAGCGGTGTGAGCACGGCTTGGGGGTGGAAGATCGCCCGAAGCTTTTGGTTTGCCCCACACAAAAGTTTCTGCCGAAATGTCAGATATCTGTCACAGAAAACGGTAGACCTCAAAACCTGTATCAAGGGTATACACGTCGTCTCGCGAATCTGAGTCGTCCGTCCCGCCAAAAATCCAAATTGTACTATCGACCAAGGTCATGCTATGTGCCCTAAGATGTCGAGTTGGGAGTAGACCCGACACTGGGGCTCTTGACCAGTGCATCATCTAGCCATGGATTCAGTCAGTAAAGGACAACGCGAGGCCGGCAGAGGCTTACCGTGGGGGAAGCCAATGACATCTTCGACATTTGGTAAATATATGGGTTGACGAGGTATCTTTGTTGAGTCGAACGGGGTTCCTCGCGATGAGATTTGCTACTGCTCTTGGCTTTGCTGACTGAGGAGGATGGTCGTTCCCCATGCCCGTGTTTCGTGCTTGACCGCGCCGTTTTAATGGAGGCTGCCTTTTCGTTACCAACCGATTTAGTGCGGCTATGCGAACTTGCGCTAGATAGCGTCTGAGCGGGCGTTTCAGCAGCTTCTGCCGAGTGAGGCATCGTTGTGTCACGTCAGAGACAAATACCCGGGAGAAAGAATAATATTAGTGCAAGTGCTGAGAGTCGTGTCTGAAATAAATGTCACGGTCCAAGTCACTGCCTGGAACAGAATAAGCGCTTCGATGACGATGTAACGCGAAATCAACCACACGTGCCACCGAACCAACCACCATGTCTTCAAATCCCTCCTCCTTCCCCTTGCGCCCGGGCGTTGCCCCCCGAACAAATGCAATCTCTCTGCCAACTGCTGGCTCAGCTCCTAGTACATCCCAGGCCAAAGATTCAAAGAAACGGGTGAAAGCGGGTGAGCCTCGAGAATATCTAACACACTCCTACAACTACTGACTGCGTCTCACACCAACAGAAATTTTCTCTCAGCCTAAGGATACAGGTTCAGGAACTCAAAAAGGAACCCAGTTGTCATATCTTATCGCAGCACTTCGGGTAGGCTTATTTTCCCTGGTGCGACCCCGAACCTCACCGCCTTTGTCATTTCATTGCGAATAGGAACGGAAAGGACCTATTCGACTCGAAGACCTCGGCGCACATGCAGGTGTTCCAGATATTGAAAACGACCCCATCTTGATCAAAGCCCTCAACGAACATGAACGCGTCACAGTGGATCCTCGCCTCAAGTTGTACACTTGGCGCGTAAGTCATCTTTCTCACCCAGCCATTGTTTTAAACTAATATATATCGTTTCACAACACACAGCCTGACTTCCAGGTCAAAGATAAGCACACTGTCCTTGGAGAAGTGACGCGCCATGCCCGTGGCGGGGCTGGCGTCTCTATTAAAGCTCTCAAAGAATCATGGGCTGGTGCGGTCCAGGCCGTTGAGGAGCTTGAGAAGGAGGGCTTGGTACTTGTAACTCGATCAGCGAAAGATGATCACATGAAAATGGTGTTCAGGAACGATGTAACTCCCGAAATGGGTGGGAAGAAAGTCGATGATGGTGAGTTGTCTAAATATTCTCATAAAGGCGGTACTAAATGAGCTCTCAAGAATTCGTGAAGTTATGGCATGGGCTTGTCGTCCCACCAGAGGCAGACATGCTCAAGGCCTTGGAGTCAGGTGCGTTCGCCGTAATGTTTTATCTCAATTCAAGACTAAACATTAAGTTTTCACAACTTGTATTACAATTCACCCTCACCCCTTTGACCATTCGCCTACAGAGGGCCTCCAAATCACGACTGCCGAATCATCTGCGAAAACTACCGGCCCACAGAAGAAAAAGGGGAAGAAGAGCGCCCCTCGCCAGCGACCAGTCAAAATCACCAATACACATTTGCAGGGAATCGATTTATCGAAGGATTACGCTCCACCACCGAAGGAGGACGCATGAACGCTGGCCTACCAGGGACGATGAATATGGTACTCAAGGACACACACTATTTATTGGCACGATGCTCAGGCCTAATCCAACGTAATCCAACGGCGAAGGCTTCTACGAGTCTAACCGCGCCGGTGAGTCATGTGATTGCTTAGGACCATCTGCAACTGGAGTATCACACGAGTTAATAATGGTAGCCCCTGCTTCAATAAGTGTATTTAATTTCAGAACTAATAGAACCCTCGCCCCCTCTAACTATCAAAACACTAAAAAATCTCAGACTTCGGGATTAAATATCTACGTTTAAGGGTAAACAAACTCAACATAGCAAGGGGTGTGACTCCACCATTGCATTTCATGAGCTACATTATTACTATTATTATTTCAAATATATGGCATTGACCACATAAACGATTACGCGAATGCAGGTACGTGGATTTAAGAAATGTCAACACTGATGCTTTGGCTCTGACTCAAGTTTGTTTAGCCCAGTTAGCGGCTGTACGTCTCGCACCGTGGTAATACTTTCCTATTTTTGAACCAGGATTATTTGTACGCGTACTTATCATATACGACAATTACTCATCCCAGATTGACATATCCCACCGGTGTATACTGAACTGTTCTAAAGTTAGATTAGTGAGCCCTAGTCATCATTCACAGGAGCAGCCATCTCACATCAAGTATAACATCTTCAACGACTACAATCTATGAACACCCTGATATTTGTAACCTGACGCGTGTAGCCATGTAAAATGCGCAGTCATTAACACCATGGTGAATGTTTGGCACGCAGCCTGTGGAGGAGCCAAAGATGATACTTGGCCACAGGGAAAGGGCCGGCGCTTATCTATGTTTAGCGCCCGAACTACTCGCGTTCGCTCCTTGCGCTCCCCCACCTGCGCCAGCTCCCGACTTACCGAGAACGCATGTAACCGATGCCCCCCTTGGGTTTTCCCTAACCCTCGACCCTCAATAATTAAAGTTATATATATTTACGCCCAGTTACTTGCTCGGGCCACATCATTTGCGTTCAACATGGGGTACCAGCCGCGACTAGCCTAATACCCTCCATCACGGTCCACGCGTCTTATCTACATCGCGGTCTACGCGATCTATCTACATTGCACGCTATGTGGGCTACTTAGGCACTCCTCTACGCCCCATTTCGCGCACCTTCGTGCCCTATCATTCGCCGCGATTAAGTACGATGATTCCGCACCGAGCCTACACTGCACTATCGCATACTACGCGGCCTACGCCTACTAGCACTACTACTTTATTAGGGCCTATGTGCCTCTATCTACCATAACCCGCGCACTCGGTTTCAGTGGCCATGCATCCTCGCACACCGCTCGCGGAGTCTTTATAGGGTGGGACCCGTAGTTATAGATCACGTATGTATCTACGAGCTCTGCAATTACCTTTTACGTTGCCTACTCCAGTCTCTATCCATAAGTCCATGATATGGTTCATGGCATGACTATGGTGCACACTACAACAGCTCGTGACAAAAAACAATACTGTCAAGTTCACCGGAAGTTATGAACAGCTATTAGAGTGCAATGTTTGGATCCAGTGGATCCAGGTTCGTTTGATAGAGAGTTCATATGAGGAAAGTTGTTTTGGTTATAATGATTGGTTATGTGTTGAGTTGGTGTGTGTGGTTAGTCGATCATGGGATTCGGAGGCAGGACTCAAATTTCTCCGGATACGCAATCCAAATTGGACGACTATCTGACTAACAAAACATTGCCAGTTCAGGTCAGTTGATTATGGTTCGCAAAGCCATGTGATTTTTTGACGTGAACTCTACACAGGATGCTCTCAGAATTCGAGCTCATCTCGCTCCGCTGAATCAAATTCAGGTCAGTATGTGGTTTTGGGGTGTTTTATCGGTTATCTGATATATCTGTTCAGATACAAAATGAGCTATTGGGCCCTAATTTCATTAGCCTACGTTGCTTGAGTGGATACGTGGGCTTGGTCCTCATTTCCCTTGCAGTAATCGACAGAGTTCACTCCCATCCACCAGGTAGGCGCATCTGCTAAACCTCACGACGTTTGACTTGCTATAATGCCTCATATATTTAGATCATTACAAATGGGGATTCATCATCAGCCGTTTTGTCATGGGATGTTTTCTCACTCTACTCGTGTTACTCAATATAGGCAAACAACAAACTTTTTGGAGTGAAAATGGTGGATTGAACGAGACGACTCCCGCCCTCAGTCAATCGTGGATGTACGTATGGTCGTTGGCGAGCGCCAGGGTGTTGACGAATGGTGGTTACAGATCCCACGTTTTTGAACGACTGGCGGTTGCTTTCGCGCTCCAGTGTATCGTTGAAATGGTGAGGGTCTAGAACTAGATCCATCCGATACCATCTCCTGATCGCAAATCGGCATATCTCAGATCTTAGCGTCGTTCGCCAAGCTGGCGATGGAACATGCGCGCCAAGGCTCCGACGAGCATCTAGCAAAGCTGGCGTACAAATCATTTATTCAGTCGATCGGCAAGTTTGTTGGGTTCTTTCGATGTGGTGGTGTGTAGTGGTAGTTTTGTGGTTTATGTGTTCCGTAGGCTGCAATCGATGAAACGTTTTTAGTCATGTAGTGTCCGATTTGGTCGGGCGGCAACTCCAGTTGAAATATATCTATATAGAACTTGACGTGGTGCACTTCCACTTCAACAAATCGGTCGATAATAGCCAGGATATCAGCCATTCTCAAGTCAAGCACCTGTCGCAAGGATAAGCCTCTCGCCAGTGCTTAAGACTTCTGCACCAATAGCGTGTAGTGCACTAGTATCCTCCAGTTATGTTCGGTCCATTTTCTTGGTCGAAGCTCCCGCCGTGAGGGTGACTCCCGGGGTCCCAATTCCATACCTAGACACTTCGGGCGTCACTTGACTCCTTAAGAGTCCCGTTGTGCGGTCGCCGAGGAATTGTCTACAGGTAGTATTGGAGAGGTTCATATTATGAGCTGATGCACAGATAAAGGTACCCGGAGGCCGTGAACACAACCGCTGCAGGCGAGACATAGGGGAACCAGAGTATGGGTGGCAAGCCCGCTTCCAGAGCTAGCGCCAATGGACTGTGAAAATTCATAACTTATTATATTTGCTCCTATAGATTCTCAGTATTGTAACATAAACTATACATAGACATAGCTAGTACAAATCAAGACTGTCAGTGGCTATATGCACGAAATTCTCCGATCGCAGCACCATTTTGTCACATGCAAGCCATTTGATTTACGATCTCGTTCAACACTTCAAGACTCAATGAGCACCGCCAGGCGGCAGCTTCCTTGCTTGCAGTTTGCGAGACCAATTTCTTAAATTCCCAAGCATGTGGTTTTAGAATTCGAAGCTATAGTACATGCGCAATAGATACTGACGCTCCCGCTCCTCCTGAGTGCTACTTCAACAAAGCAATTGCAAGCACTCAGGCAGATGCTGCCACTACTTCCCCACTTACGGCCACTAGCATGGGCAATTCAAATGCATGCATATATACACATAACATATAACATGCTATTTACAATGAGAACCCCTATCAACCACACAACGCCATGAGTGTAAGTACGTCCAGCTTTCAGATATTTAAGGAAAGACGGGAATTGTTGGGTAGGCCGCATTGCTAGATTGTGGAGCAAGGACAATAGATAAGTGACGCATGGGTGTTGGACACGCCAACACACACGACGGATGGTGGTGGAAGCGAATGCGATAACAACATCTGTACATCACGTGAACTACATGGAGACCCTGGAACCCCGAACCGATCCCCCTACTACAGTGTAATCAGGGGTAAACAATAATAATTTTTGTGAATTTCTGCACTTTCATTTTGACGTGGAGACACCTTGCAAGCAAGGAACCTTGTCGACGCATCAGACTCAAGCTTATCTTTTAGTGATGCTGTGCAACAACCACTGAATCATCTAGGAGTACTGGAGACAAATACAGTAGGTCGAATATAGTATATGTAAATGTGGTTGATCCGAGTTCCCCATAGCGCTCGTCTCCACATAGGAGTATAGCGCAGTGTCACCTACTACGGAGCCGGGCAGGATTCCCGCATTCCAGTGCTGAAAGCGAAAAACAAGTAGACCTGTGAGCTCAAGTCGGCAGATGGGAATAGAGGGGATACCGATGCGCATATGACTGCGCGAAACGGTATATGAGATATAACGAAGATACTCAATTACATTCGTGGGGGTTGTTAACGATGACAAACACAAGCCTAGGTGAAGAAACTGTGGGCGCAGGCCGTGCAGCACTGTTTTGATCGAACATGATGAAATTAATTATCGGGAGAGTGACTCAACCACCTGTAGGAGAGGTGAAACTGATGGCGAAAACAAGTAACCGTGCGGGAAGGAGAACTCCTCGAAGGAATAAGCTCTGGTGATGAGCCGATGAAGCTCCCGCGAGCGTATCATTTGAAGAAGCTGCATCGCGCGGCAGTGCGAGGATAAAAGCGCCGGACAAACCCCGGTCACGTGAGCCTCTCTCAATGCTTCAGTACAATCCCTGCTCAAAGATCAAGTCATACTCATAGCGGAGATATGCGTATTCCGAATCATCACAGCGGCCCATGAATTCACGATCACGGTTACTCAGTTCATCATCTCAGCTCCAGCAATGACCTAGTGTTGCTTTTACAGGATGCTATCCTTTAAAACCCCTGGCAGATGGGTTCTGGTAGAGCCGGCCTGTTATAGTCTTCACTCTCGCTTAACCTTTTATAACTAAGTCATGGAACGCAGTGGAAATTACAGTCAAATAGAGGGGCAGTGGGGTATGTACTAATGCCCTTGTCGCCCTAGTGTGTGCCTAACTTACTGGTATTCTGTCTTCGATATAACTAGGTTATATTTCGGGGAATACAACATCTACATCGGCCTCTTCTCCTAACACCAGTAGTACATCAAGTAGCTCTATTCCGTATGGCCAAGTTTTGTCTATTGTATGCAGTGAAATCCTAACGTATATATGTTTCAGCGCATGCGAGTATTGTCATGGGCGAAAGAGAAGATGTGTTCAAGATAGCCCAGATGTTTCCTGCAACCGATGCCGCAAGTCAGGAGTTCAATGTATCCCTCGCCAGCGAGCTCCCCGCAGTAGCCCCCAAACTGAGCAATTGTGCGTGCTGACACACCTTAAACCCAAACGCAGTCATTAACCATCGCCAATTCAGCTCCAAAGATGCAGTCATAGCAGATCTCAAGGAAGTGAATGAGGAGATTGATCGCATTCTAGAACGCTATACACGGCTTTCTCTGTCCAGGCGACCTTACTGGGAAATTCAGGAGGTTCTAGAACGACTCGCCAATGTCACACCCACTTTTGTTGCAACAGATTTTGCAAGGGCAGCAATTGCATGGCAAAAGGGTTCGGCAACCCGAGGCGAGGAGTATTGGCAAGAAGGTACTCAAATGCAAGCGTAGAACTAAATGCTCCGAATATTGATATTACTTCAAGGCCCATCTTCGAATCTTGTCCTACGCGGATTAATCAATGAACGTGGCCGGGTACCCGATATTCTGCTCAACAATATCCTCGAGCCTCGGGAGGCTAACGAGCTTTTTGACCGGTAATAATATATCGCACCCTCCTTATGATCCTATCTCAATGATATTATGTCTCTAGGTTCATGCGATATTGGAATGTATGGTCTACTTTTTTTCTACGTGTTCACTTGTTGATTACCGTCCCTATTTGATCAACCATTTAGCAAGGCCTCGGACTGTTAGACCCCGCAATACATAGCCCCCGTACTCTGCTCCAGCGATGCCCGCTTCTCTTCACAGTCGGCAAGTCATTTTCATGATTTGATCATAAACATCAGCCTAAATTATTATTTTCAGTACTAACGATCGCTTCTCGTGACTATCCGGATCGTCCTAGTTTATATCATCATCTCTCGCAGCAAGCTAGGCTATCGGCTACTGCCACGCTTACTGATGGATTGAAGTCTGCCGACACGGTGCAAGCATTATTATTGATCGCAGCATATCCACCTCCCGTTCAACGATTCACGGACGATCGAACGTCACTGTTTGCTGGGTGAGTAAGGCTGTATTCCCCATATGTAGAACTTACTAACCTGGTATCGTATTTGTTGGGTAGTATGGCACTTCGTATGGCTATGGATCTTAACCTTCACCTTGCTTCCTACCGGACTCCGGGAAGCAACTCCGAAGCCCTTGAACTTATCAACCACACCCGGACCTGGAATGCATGTCTCTTGCTCGATAGCTGGAATGCCATTAAGCATGGCCTTCTGCCCACGCTTCGCGAATCTGAACATGTAGTAATTCGCACCCCCGATACCCGCAGTCTCCAAACAGAATTTGAACATCGAATCTTTAAAGTAGTCAATCATTTCATGCAGTTTGCAAAGGCTGGCCAAGGGGTGAGCATGAGTGAGAGTGAGGGTATTGGATACGTATATGCTAATGTTACGTGGCTTAAAGGTGGACTACTATATGGAATTGACGAGGAATTTTAATACTGACATTGGGGCCCTTCGTGATGAAATTCACAGTGTATGCCGGCGGGCCGAAGATAGTGATCAGCCAAATGGGAGACTTCGAAGGGCAATTCTCATGCAGTCAGTAGTTTCAAGTTTGATTTACGGTGAATTCATATAGATATTTTTTCAGAGTTGTCGATTATGCACGTATGGTCGTGTATTCGTTTGGGTTTACCCAGACGCTTCAACAAGGAGATTATTGGGGGGGTGAATATCTCATGATGGTATTATCCGTTTCATGAGCCTTTAGAGTTGAAAAATTGAACTAAATAACCTTTACTCTAGTGCCTCGACGCAGCGACTTCTTCTGTTCGTGGGGCTTTGGAGCAGCTAACAACCCTTCAATTCTACAAGTATTCTCCCGACGCCTGGTTCGAATATGCAGCATTCTCTGCCGCCTTTCTCCTTAAAGTATATTTTCATTTATTTCTCTCAAACCTATTGAGTAATCTGGTCTTATTAGCTCCTCCGCCCTCAATTTAAGGACCGGATTGAAGGGTCTCAGTGTATGCGCATTGCAGATTACATCAAGCGCCTAGTAAACATGTACCGCTCACCCGCCGTCGCACTTCAATTTGATAACCACCTCCCACGGGTCCTTGCACAGTTTTTGGAGAGTGCTGCGTGCCACTTGCCGGAGTATGCCGCTTCAGCAGGACCTAGGGGGCTGTCTCGCACCTCACGCAATGTTCCAAGTGAGCACAATTTGATGTATATGCACTCGCCTTCGTTCTGACGCGCTGGATGACTCGTTTAGACCCCCCTCATGCTACGACCCCAGCAGGCGGGTTCGGTACGCCCCCTGTAGAGGCCTTGATGGCTGCTTTGTCCAGCACCTTCCCAGAGTGGTGGGCCCAAGTTGACCAAACACTGCCCGGACTTCAGTTTTAGCTGTTCGGCAGGCCGAGTTAAACTAAAAGTCGGGTACCCCTAGAATTTGCTTTCGTTCGATATATGCATTTCTTCCTCTATGCAAACATCTTTGACTTTAAAATTAGGATTTCGGAATAGCTAGCTGGACTACATAGACATGCTTCCTTCAATTCGTGAAAGTTTTGTGTACTTTACAACACAAAAGAGAATTTATACCACATCACTGATTCAAGCCTTTAAAACCTTCAAGCGCACCTTTTAATTCCTTGGGATATTCAAATGTTTTCCATAAGTTCTGTCCCAACTTGTCAAATGCTTTCTCGAACGAAACTACCTCTATATGGCCGTGATGCTGGCGAGTGGG
>JBBBZN010000083.1:0-81348 GCA_037974915.1 Ceratobasidium theobromae
AACGCAATAAGGCCTGCGCCCATCGTAAGCACATAAGTGCTGCTTGGCCGAGACCTGACAGTCAAAATGTGCAGCAGATCAAGGTGGATGGGTAGAGCAGTGTAGGGTCCAGCCAACCTCAGAGAAATTAGAGAAATGACTTGTGAATGTCAGGTGTGACAGAAAGCTTAGGGCAAGCCTTCTCTCCAGTGTTGTGATGCTTGTATTTGAACTTTTTTTCATGACATTGGGTATTCAGCTGTTTATATTATGTTAATTCAAAGGACAACTTCCCAGTTGCAAATAATTATGAAATTTTGATATGATTCAACAGGTTTGGAAACTCACAAATCAGAAACAATGACAAATGGGCAGAATCAGTTCAATGAGCACAAATCATTACAGATATCAAGGAGAAATAGGGTTGGTTTACACAATGTAATCAAGAATCACCTTGAGTACAATCAGAACACAACATAAGGTGATTTTTGGGGGTGAGGCAAGTGATCAAGCAGGAGAATAGCACTGCATCCACAACTTGCCAATGTTCACATTAGAAAAGTCCAGTCCAGTTGAACCACCAGTGGAGATGACAAGTGAATTCAAATAGCGAAGGAGGGTATCATGGAGGTCATATGGGACCCAGAGTAAATGTGATTGCCCATCAACTACCCAACCATCAGAGTTGAGAACCCAGGAAGGGGCATAGTGTATGGGGTTAGGAACCCAGGAATGGCTGGTAGTGTGACTAAGGTGTGAGTGGTCCTGGACAAGGTTCTGGGTGGCATGTGGACTCCATGCTTGCCATACCCGTATAGTATTGTCGAGTGAGCCAGAGACAATTCGTGTGCCGTCAGGGGAGAATGCAACCGATCTGACTGAATTTGTGTGGCCTTGGAGTGGATCGAGCAGCATCTTGCCAGTCTGCCCATCCCACACCCGTATGGTCTTGTCGGCTGAGCTGGAGACAATTTGTGTGCCATCGGGGGAGAATGCGACCAAGTAGACTGAACTAGTGTGGCCTTGGAGTGGATCAAGCAGCATCTTGCCAGTCTTCCCATCCCACACCCGTATAGTATTGTCGTCTGAGCCAGAGACAATTTGTGTGCCATCGGGGGAGAATGCAACTGAGTAGACCGAACTAGTGTGGCCTTGGAGTGGATCAAGCAGCATCTTGCCAGTCTGCCCATCCCACACCCGTATAGTATTGTCGGCTGAGCCGGAGACAATTTGTGTGCCATCGGGGGAGAATGCAACTGAGTAGACCGAACTAGTGTGGCCTTGGAGTGGATCGAGCAGCATCTTGCCAGTCTTCCCATCCCACACCCGTATGGTCTTGTCGTGTGAGCCAGAGACAATTCGTGTGCTGTCGGGGGAGAATGCAACCGACCAGACCAAACTAGTGTGGCCTTGGAGTGGATCGAGCAGCATCTTGCCAGTCTTCCCATCCCACACCCGTATGGTCTTGTCGTGTGAGCCAGAGACAATTCGTGTGCTGTCGGGGGAGAATGCAACCGACCAGACCAAACTAGTGTGGCCTTGGAGTGGATCGAGCAGCATCTTGCCAGTCTTCCCATCCCACACCCGTATGGTCTTGTCGTCTGAGCCGGAGACAATTCGTGTGTCATCGGGGGAGAATGCAACCGACCAGACAAAACTAGTGTGGCCCTGGAGTGGATCGGGCGCCATCATGCCAGTCTGCCCATCCCACACCCGTATAGTATTGTCTTCTGAGCCAGAGACGATTCGTGTGCCATCGGGGGAGAATGCAACCGAGTAGACCGAACTAGTGTGGCCTTGGAGTGGATTGAGCAGCATCTTGCCAGTCTGCCCATCCCACACCCGTATAGTATTGTCATATGAGCCAGAGACAATTCGTGTGCTGTCGGGGGAGAATGCAACCGACAAGACCAAACTAGTGTGGCCTTGGAGTGGATCGAGCAGCATCTTTCCAGTCTTCCCATCCCACACCCGTATAGTATTGTCTTCTGAGCCAGAGGCAATTCGTGTGCCGTCGGGGGAGAATGCAACCGACAAGACCGCACTAGTGTGGCCTTGGAGTGGATCGAGCAGCATCTTGCCAGTCTGCCCATCCCACACCCGTATAGTCTTGTCATATGAGCCAGAGACAATTCGTGTGCTGTCGGGGGAGAATGCAACCGACCTGACCAAATTAGTGTGGCCTTGGAGTGGATCGAGCAGCATCTTGCCAGTCTTCCCATCCCACACCCGTATGGTCTTGTCGTCTGAGCCAGAGACAATTCGTGTGCCGTTGGGAGAGAATGCAACTGACCAGACCGAATTAGTGTGGCCTTGGAGTGGATCGAGCATCATCATGCCAGTCATCCCATCCCACACCCGTATATTATTGTCATCTGAGCCGGAGACAATTCGTGTGCCGTCGGGGGAGAATGCAACCGAGTAGACCGAACTAGTGTGGCCTTGGAGTGGATCGAGCAGCATCTTGCCAGTCTTCCCATCCCACACCCGTATAGTATTGTCTTCTGAACCGGAGACAATTCGTGTGCCATCGAGTGAGAATGCAACTGATAAAGCACTGGCGCCCGCATCGAATATGCCCAAGAGAGCCAAGTTCCGCCTTGCCATCCTGCTCCCCTTCACCTCAACAAGGCCTTTGGTCCGCTCCATATAGCACTGTGATATTGCCTCCCATCTTGGCCACGATGATAGCATCGACACGTAAATATGAGGAGTGCAGCGCGACACCGCATTCGTTGCGAACATCATCACGAATCGCCATGCATCTTGCACAAGCGCTTTTAACTCCGGCGAACATCCTGCTTTCTGTGCAGTCGTCAGGTGTTGATCCCGTCACTTGTTGTCTTCGAAGACTCACGGTGCACCACCTTCTTATTTTGTCCATTGATAGACCCGCATCTCCAATTCGCTTCTTCAGATTTAGCACCTCCATCCACAACAACACCCGCTTTGATAGGAATTCAAGCAACAGCTTTGCTCCTTCGCTCCATGCGCCCCCCAACTCGAGATGCACAGCCCAATACTGGCATGCGTACGACAAATCCAGCGGGATCGCCTTCTTCACTCTCTCCGCAAGGTCTGGAACTTCGTCATCGAAGATATACGAACTCTCCAACTCGCAAACGTTGAACTGGCGCTCGTTCCTCTTGATTCGATCGAAACATAGTCCCGCGAGTTTCTGGTGGTGAATTTGGGCATTGCAACCATGTATCTTCGATCGTGACACGTCAAGCATATAGTCAGGGAACGAGGCATGGAGTGTGCTGACAACTCCGCCCTTCGAAATATGCAGTATGGACCATAAGGGCTCGAGCGCCACGCGTACCACCTTTGCATCCTTCAAGTTCAATATTCCGGCCAGCGCGTCGATTGTCAGCGGCTCTTGAGCGCACACTACGGTATCGAGTATAAGCCGCATCCGGTCCTTGTCACGGGGTTTGAGAGTTGGCTTGTTGAACGCGGAGGCGAGGATGGTCCCATACAGGGCGTCCACCTGGTCGTATTGGTCGGTCGTTGCTTCAGATTTTAAACCTAATACATCTTCAAGTCGTTCCTCGGACAAAACGGATGGATCATCGGGGTTGAGGTATCTGACGACGGTGGCCGCATAGATGAATAACACACCCGCACGCTTGACCAGAGTGGAAAGCTGATACTCGGAGAGTGACATTGATTTGAGCTCCGCCCGTAGGTACTTCTCGATGTCTTCTTTGACGATCCCCTTGCCCAGTTCATGCAAGATCAGCTGGGATTCCATCCCCCCGATCCACCGCCGAATCTCCGTCTCTGGTCGACTCGATACAAAATACTTGATAGGCTGGCTCGACGCATGCTCTAGCAATATCTGAAGGATTTGCCCGACACCTCCTGCATCCTCGCATTCGTCAAGCGCATCAATCACCACCATCACATTGGCTGGTAGCGTGGCCTCCACCTCGCGCAGCGGCTGAAGGATCATGCGCTCAAATTGAATTCGGAGCGTTCGGGTATGGGCGTGAGGATCGTTGTCAAGGGCTCGGGATAGCGCGAGGCGGAACGGGCGGGAGAACTGAGCGAGTTGATACGCGATTGAGGGGAAAATGAGATTGGCATCACGACATTCGGGGAGTTGGCGAGTGCAAAAGAAGCTGGCCCCAAGTCCATGTTCTCCGTCTAGAGAGCCACATAAGGTATTCGATATAGTGGTTTTACCTGTCCCGGCCATCCCGTTCAGGTAGAATATCTTCCCGCTGCTTTTGTCCTTTCGCCAAGCTTTCAGATCTGATAATACTTGTTCGCGTGTTTCCGGAGTACACTCTCGCCGACCGACTGTGTTTGCTTGTGCCGAGTCGTACCAGGCTGAAGGCACCGAGGAGATTTTATTCAATTTGGTGTCCTATGGGCTTAGGGTTAAGTTTTTTGATCTTATGAAATGATTGATCTACATCTTACCGTGACGTGATCGTCGAGAGCCTTCCATATGCTTAGATCCACATTCATCTGTATGATGCATGCAGTTAATATTAACGATTTACAAACCAGCTTTCAGTTTACCTTGAGTCGTTTGAGATGACCCTGTATCCGCTTATAGCAGTCTAATACGTTGATCAGATCTTGAGCCTCATCTTGACGCCGGATAGGTCCTCCCTGCCTCATTGATATAAATTCGAGTTCGTTTCTAATTGCTCTACAGATCATTTCAGTTCTCATCCAACGAATCAATCGAAATCTATATTCGCTCACCCGCACAAGCTCTTCATGCTATTGGTCATCGTGGGAGGAGAATTCTCAGGAAATAGTTTGATCAGATCGGTGAAAAGCGCCCCGAGCTCGTCCTTGACGGCGTCATATCCCGGCTGGCCCGCGACAGCAGCCTGGAAGACGATGATCAGCTCAAGTCGAGACAACTGGGGAAACAAGCGACTTACATCGGTTGCTTCCACAAAGCTTGCGAATACATCGATGGCCTCTTTCAATGGGCCGAACAAACTACCGCCCTTGGCCACCACCCTTACGAACGCCGTAAGAGGTTTCCAGGCGCCGCCAGCAATGGTAGATCCAGGTTTTGGCGACACGCGATTGGATGTAGTCTGGGGTGGAGGGGAAGAGGATACAGGCGCATTTGGATCAGACCCAATATCGAGGGGGTTAGTTAACCCAGGGGAACCGGCCGATTGGTGAGAACTATTGTCAGCAACAATAGGAGTTTGATCTGCTGAGGTCGAAGGAGGTTTGGGTGCCGGACTGGGGAGAGATGGGGTTGTAGCGGGACCTGGCCCAGGTTCAGGCAGACTGGCCGGCTGAGCAATGGCCGGTGCTGTTTCCGGCGGCGCTGATGCGGGTCGAATCATTTGAGCCGGAGGAGATAGAGACCCACCAGCGCTCGCCTCTGTGGTTACAGGGTTATGGGTTGATGAACTCAAGCGAGGGAGGGAACTCGTCGAATGGTGAGGACTACCATTTCGGCTTTTGGGTTTGAAAATCCTTTTTAACCTTTTGCCAAACTTGCGAACAGCCATTGAAACAGTAGTCGATGACAATGATTTTGTGTCAGATAGAATATCGTCGTGGGATTTGCCTCGTGTCGATCAAGCATGTCGGTATCAAAATTTGTCATCTGGTCACGGGAAGAGATTCTTTGAGCACATCACCACTGAAACGAACCAAATGAATAAGGATCGCAATGCTAAAGCGCTGAGGTGCTATGGACGATGAAAAGTTACAAAGCATATGTATGCACACATTTTGGTAGGAATAACTGCCAAAGTGATACACAGTTTATGTCACGTGACCGCGGGGAAACCTAATCAATACCAATACCAACGACAACAAATCCAAGGTAAGTTGACGAATTGGATTGCTGGTGAGGCTAATGGACATTATATAGAGGCACCCCATTTGTCTTTCTCGATCAACCTCGACCCGAGGTGGATCTTAAGCCGTGAACCAAACCGGCTAACACGACTCGACTTTCATATATCCCACCAACGACTTGGATCCAGTAGCTCAAAGGCGAACATCATCACCAACATTAGCGCTATTTGGCCCTCGGTTCCAGCCACATTTCACCCTTTTGCTATGCAATCCTATATTCCCATCGTTCGTCTCCCTGGGCTCGAGGTAACAACTTCGAAATATTGCGTCCGCTCGGGAATTCCCGACTTTATTCTCCGTCCGCTTCGAATTCGACTTCACACATATAGACCCTACCCTCAACATTTCTCGTAACGAAATATCAACAAGCAAGTCGAATTCCGGATCTAAAGTCGAGGGGCGCCGTGCTGACTAACTCGGCAGGCAACTACTCTCGTTCCCTAGTTCGAGCTCGGGCGCCAAAACACTCCTAATCATATCTATGTCTCGCAGTCTTCCCAACTTGCTCGCTTCGACGGCTTTGCTTCTCGCATCAAACTCAATTCTCTCGCCCACCTGGCTCATTGATCGAAAGCTAGTACAAGGTCACCTCACCACCGAGTTGTCAAAGACGACCAAACGCGTGTGATGGAGCTGGAGCGATTGTGGCGACCTAGACCATCAAGTCAAGTCTTCCCAAGCAAGAGCGTGGCGCCCTCATCCCCGGGTAGGACACGAGGGCCACCCGAGGCTTGAGCAGCTCGAAGCTCATGTTCAAGAACTCGAATACAAGTGGGTTTCAAGGCGTGTTGGCAACTCGAGTTCGGTATTTGGAAGCTCGAGCGGGATGGATCCGCTTGCATTGGAGAATATTACGTTGCTTGAGCAGCTCGACCAGAACCAGCGCTGAACAAGTCAAACTGGGGAATTCGAATCAAGGCGGGCAGAGGCAATGTTGGCAATTGGACGAGTCTTCGCCAAGGGGACGATCAGGTACTCGACGCGGATGGAAAAACTTGATACGACTCACGCCGAATGACTTTGAGCCCACAAAACCAAGACCCATAGGAGCATCTCCATACCGGTTTACGAGTCCAGCGAGTGCGTGTCAGGCTGTTGTCGAGCTGTTCTGGCCCGGGGAGCGGGAGTAATTTGGCGAACAAATGGAAGAGCTGACGAGGCGACTCAACAGCTCAGGACCGAGTATGTGGATATGGAGGCCCGATTCATGCAGTTCACTGAAGCCTGCGTGCACGACTTGCAAGATAAGCAGGTTCAGACATTACCCTTCAGTCAAACCAAGACAAGCCCGAGTTGGTAAGCACGGCTGCTGACGTAATGGTTCTCCCATCGAGAATGCAATGGATTAGATATTTTCGCCCAAATCGGTTTCGACGTCTGACTTGCATATCTCGTCCAATAACCTGCCAAAAATCTGCTAAATACGACCCTTCACCTGGATCGACTTCGCTCATTCCTCGTCAATAAACATCAATGTTACTCGCGCAACAATATCTACCGACCGACCCCCGAATCCTTCCATCACCAGCACACCGAGCATAGTGGACTTGCGGACCCATCTAGTCCAGTCCTCATTGCGAGCTCCCGCTAATTCGTATGTCCCTTCCATGCCCGCATCCTCGATCCGTGGCGCCTAGTTTACCCCCTTGGAAACAACCGAAACTCAAGCCGAGTAGGATGTGATAGCGAATCCATAATTGTTGATGTTGTTTCGTTTCTTATTGCTTCCTATTACCTGACCTCGTACTGGACCCCATTGCCTAGCACTCTTTCTGCGCCAACTATTACTTACTTGGCTATACCTGGTATATATATATTTCATTGTAGCGCCCGAAATTCAGCAAGCCCGTTTACTGGAAACTGACCTAAGAATTAGAACAGGGGCCCACTGGTATAATGCAGTGCTATTCGGTTCCAGTCAGATACGATTTTTACAGCGAGCGCGTCAACGAGTATATATTGTATATCACCAATGATTGCAAATTTGGTATATACAAAATGTAATAGTGTGTTTTGATCTCGATTTATTACTAGAAGCGGCCCGCTTCGGGCCACTGACCTTGCTTCTGCTTTTTTTTTAGCTGTCAGGCGACAGTTTGCTTGTTGAGACTACATAAATATACACCCATTATACCTTGTTATTATGAATAGCACATTTATTGACAGAATAACTCTTGTTTATTCATGATCAATTACAACGAATTAGTCGAAGCAAACTGCATATATACCACCTATAAATCCCACATATTGAAACGCATATGCATCTGAATATTAATGGTTTGTATGTGTCAAATGTGTTGGCACATAAATATTCTCTAATGGGCGGTCGGGGTGGTTGTGTGTGCCCCATAACAGCTAGTACCAGCCAACTTGGGTTGGGGCGGCAGCGACCACGCATAGTGGATGCAGGGTTCAGTGATAATTATAAAACTCGCATAGCACTGGCCTTCTTCCTGTGGCCCAAACCATCTCTACTATATATACTATAGGAATGCATGGTGTCTGAGCCAAAATACTTATCCAGCTAACGTGCGGCGTTTTCATCTTGATCTTCCGAGTCCACTGTCGCGCCCCTGTTCCTCCTGTCACACCTGCTCTTGCGATCATCTCAATGTACTCGTACACTAATGGAACTATTGGTATAAAAATTTCACACTATATACGCCTCTACCCACCACTTAGCTGCAGTTGTGGTCTTATACGTCACCTACCAGGCACTCAGTATTGCCGCTACTCAACCCCGGTACTCTAAAGTGCACGTATCTTAAATGCACAATGAGCTATTCGGCCACAGAGGGTGAGCTTGTATTTTCCGTTCTGGTTAATACCGACCGGCTGGAGGATTTGAGCAGGGAGCGACGACAATTAGATACAGTCGCAGTCGCAGTGAGACGCAGATTGACACGGCAAGAGAGATCAGGCGCTGGCCCTATAAGTGCCAACCCATGACACCTTTGGTTCCTCCGCAAGCCACGGCCCGACGCAGACCATAACCATTGATAATATTGCCAAGATAAGTTAACTATGACCAGGACTGTACATTGGAGTCTACAACTGACTGTAAACTGGTCACATGATTTAGTTACCCTCACGATTTAGCGTGACGGCACGTGATGACTTTTGACCCCCCGATTGACCTTGCAGAAGCAAGGTGACTAAGCGATTCTTCACTCTCTTAATATCGAGAACTGGTAATAAATTCCACAAATTGATCAAATTTACATCATATCCAAGTGCACACTTTTTAAATACAACCATTCACAATTCGTCATGTCCTGACCCTTCAAGCACCTTGAGGCCATACCACGACGTTTTCCGAATGGCCGCGCTTGGGTGTTCAATAAACTGATATCCCTTTTTGCCGTACTAAATATGGGGTGAATTTATTAGCACCAAAAGATAAGAGACGAGAGATTAAACTTACATCGCCATAGCTATTCTGGATAATCCACACAAGGCCTATTATTCAAGTGAGGCCAATATTAGATACAGAATATAATCAGTAGAAAGGGATATACGTACGCGTCTGGCCTGCCCTTTGATATTCAAAGTATCCAACAATTGTGACTGACACATGAAATAATAAGATGATGATCAGCAGAACTTCAGAAATAAACGTACTAGCATGGTTACAAGTGCCGCATTTCGGCAAGCCCTTGTACTTGGAATCCTTGTCGTAGAAAACAGTATCTGGGCCGGTGGATGTCAAGCTTTGGGCGTAAGAGTCAAACGCGGATCCGACACAAATGCTAGCTAATACAGGCCCTGTGTTCTGTGGTAGGATGAGAAGGCAATTTTCAATCAAGAGCTCATCATTAATCACTAACCGCAATCCATTCTTTGACTTGTTCCGTGTACTCTCGGTCAAGAGAGTCTTCTTTAACCGAAAAGAAATTCCAGCTCCGCCAAGTCGAGATATACGGCGCTGGTGTTATATCGCATTGCGACTAATGCAAAGAATAAATTGCGCGCAGCTCCAGGCGAAGAGAATACTCACTTTGCAGTTGGGGCTTCTTACCGTACTCTGCGGCACGCAGCTCTCGGCATATATATAAGACTTTCCGAGGGCTCTCAATAGTTTCTCGTGATTTCCACCCTGCTTTCCAGCCTCACAAGATTGGCCGCCTTTGCAAATGCCGACCCAGACGGGAGAAAGGTCTCGGAAGCCAGTATATCCACCCTTCATCATCTTATGAGTACCCTAGGGAGATGCAATAAAGGTTAGTTATATATTAGTAGAGTGTTCGGAGTCCTAACCTCGACAGCGGTAGTGAGCGAATACGGAGCGCAAAGCCCACACTGGGTAGCACCCTGATTTTTGATCGTCGTTGTATATCTCGAGTCGTTGCGACGGTCCACAGATGAAGGAGCGCGCTTGCGGATCTTGAGAGAGGTTTTCCCGTATGCATCGCTGAAGCGCTCAGCAGACTCAATATCATCGGCCATTACGGCCGCTGGCCACGGGGTGAATTCCGTAGTTTCCAAAGCGGGACATGTGTCAGATGAGGCTAGGTCAGGGCGTCAGATGAGGCATAATTCGTTCACAATCTGCAGCTTACATCCGGAAAGTCGGAACGTTGTGTACTTGGAGTTGGATTGTTTATTTGTAAGCGAGGAAAAAAGCTTGCAGGTGAGCGTCGTGTCGGACGATCCGGGAGATACCGAAAATCTAACGGAGGATAGTTAGTTACTGTATAGAGTTACTCGAGGATTCTCGTACCCAACGCATCCACTGGTATTTCCGCACTTGTTTCTGCACGCGCCAACACCAAATTCGTTTGATGTGGAAATAGGAGTGTCCGTGTATTCGGTATCACGTTCGGCCTAAGGAATACATAAATCAGTGTGAATTTACCTCACTAGCTACACGTACCTCATATTTTAATGCATCGCAACTGCAATTATCCAGGTTATAGTTATAGCCTATGTTAAAGCGTGAGCTGCGTCCTTGGCCCCATACAATTTCCTAGCACGTACACAATGACTTGCACCCGAGGAAGCCACACCCGGCGCTACCCGAGTTGAAATGCGTTACACAGCTATGTGAAGAACCTGGTAAGGAATTTGACACAGCATTGAGCATGTATTATGGTTACCTGTTACTGAACACTCTTTGACCTCCATGGGAACAAGACTTGGCATGACCTGACCCAATAGCACCGCAATTGGTCGACCAGTACAAATACGCAGAGCAAGATGGAGGCGAGCCCTCTGCAGGAAATTATGTCAGCTACTCGCCAATGACAATATGAACCACTTGCTTGTGTCCCAGTATGTAACATCGAGATAACTAAGTAGATCGTTGCCTCGGAATACCTCTTGATCGGCCAATATCTGGAAGAACAGGGTAATGTCGGCGATAACAAGGCCGAGAATTGCAGCTATCCCAGCAATAATCAATGGGATGATACCTGTAATCGAGGGAAATAACAAATGAGTGTGTTTTAAACGCAATTAGAATGGGTAAACTAACGTTTACGCTGTTGCCCAACGGCAGTGTTATCCGCAGCCAACTCAACAACTGTATTCGTAGCATTCTGGACCTGACGAATGGCAAATAGGAACTCATCCTGATCAATATTTCCGTCACCTAATCGTAATAGCTTAGTACAAGCATCGGCAGCGCCGTAACACGAGTCCATACCATTCTGATCAGCCGCTGCCAGCATCTCCGATACAAGGTTCTCCGCAGTCAACGTGCTGTTGATTTCTCCAACTCCTCGGAGGACTGAAGGATCATGCGACATCATTTTTTGCAACTCGTCATGGTCAAGCAACCCATCGCCATTCAAATCGTTGTGTGTAAAGGCCGCAAGGTGCTGGGAATCGCTCTGAAAGATGACTTCACCGAGGAAGGTCGAACGGGCGTTTCCCTCGACGGAAGCAAAGGTAAGAAGGGGAGACTGGGGTACAGTTTCTCCTGGAGAGAGGGCTGGATAGTTGTCCACCGTTTGAGCGACGGATGTAGTGTTCGTATTTTTAACAATCGGTGGCTCGACGCAGACGTTAACTTGAGGGGCCAAAGTATCGCATGACAATCCGGGGTTCATCACAGTGAGTTGACCATCGGAAAGAGACCAATCCGACTCGATTTGTGCGCACCAATCGCCGCTCTGGACCTAGAACAGCTGCGTTGGAATAATTGTCAAGCACATGAATATTGAGCGTACCTTGTATACCTGCCCACAATCAATTTCAACACAAGCAACATCTCCCGCTTGCAGGCTCGTGCAGTTAAGATCTTGATTCAAAGCCGTAAATTGAGATAATTGGAGTCCGTGTGCGGTCGCAAGGTCGTAACAAGTGTCTCCTTGGGTTACTGGGATGCTGTATCCGCAGGAAGCAGTAGGCAATGGAGCGGCGGTAGTAGTGGTGGCAGGTGCGGAGGAAGTACTCGCAGGAGTGGTTGTGGATGGAGCAGCGGACGTGGTGACTGTTGCAGTAGCAGTAGGCGCTGCGACACAAACACTTTGCCCGACAAAAATCGTATCGCATGCCAACCCAGGGTTCCATGAGAGCAAATCGGAGTCGGAGATTCCATGGTCGGTCTCAATCTTGTAGCAGTAGTCGCCAGACTGAATAATGTAGAATTCGGAGCACTGAGGCGCAATGCAGACCTCTTGTCCGATGGAGAGCACACTACAGTCGAGGCCGTCATTCAAGGCCAGGAATTGAGCCTCGGAGAGGTTCGCATCGGTATAGATGCTCCAGCAGCCCTCGCCCGAGACAACAGTGTGGGTTTGGCCGCAGGTCGCACTCAATACTAATCAAGACAAGTTAGTATCGTAGCGTTCACATGTTAATATAAACGCACCAAGATGGGGAAGTTGCAGCAACGAAGACACTGCGAACAAAAGCAACCCCCGACTGCGTGCTCTCAAAGGCCCAGACATGTCGTAGCGAGTCGCAAGTGAGCGATAAGTCCATCAAGTTTTCACCTTGCAATATATACCTCCAAAAGGATAATACATACGGATGCCGGCCGGTCGCGCCGTCGCTGCCGTACCTTCGAGATGGAATATGCTTAACCAGCGCGTTGTCGGGAATTTCTGATAGTGTTCGGTGCGGGATGCTGCTTCGATGATTTGATGCAAACCCGCACACAAGACGAAATCCGGATCACTTGATACCAAACCGGATAGGCCACCGGAGTTCGGGCAATTGCCACACGGGTGAACTTGATGGAAGCACCATCGAAGCGCAAAATAGATACGATTTTTAGGTCATATCAGGCCCGAGTGCCCGCGCCGAATGATGCCAAGAGAAAGAAATCGCACCGAACCTGAGTCTTCTCTTCCCTCTATTGTCGATCATAATTAAGCTGGAATTCGTCCCTGGCCGAGTAGCGGCACCGTTTCCTTCAAAAAGTCCCGGGTTCGTTGGCGCATTCAATGTCGACAGCAATGGATCGGACTCCTAGACGCTTCGAAGCAGCAACATGTGCAGTGCTACTTGCCTTGGTTGCAGGTGTCTCTCCTGTTGGTGGTCAGTGCCGCGTCATGTTACTCTAATCTATTACTTACCAGTACCACAGCCGACATGTACCCTCGTTTCCATCGTGCGCTTCACGCTCGAGCTGATTGCACGACAACGACGGTCGAATCGGGTGATGGCTGCGCAAGTCTCGCGACGAAATGTGGTCTGTCTGCCTCGGTCTTTACCAGCTACAACCCACAACTTGATTGCTCAACGCTCGCGCCGGGCCAATGGGTCTGTTGTTCGAGTGGGACACTACCTTCACGGTGAGAACACTTTCACAGTACTATGGCAAAAGACTCACGGATATCACATGCATAGTCGCCCATCACAGAACGCAGATGGATCATGTTATGCGATTGATGTCATAGGTGGTACAACTTGCACCGGCATATCGGCCACATACGACATTACAATGAACGAGATCGACACTTGGAACGCAAAAACCTGGAGGTGAGACAATCAGACAAGATCCCTCAGATCGAATAACTTGGGACCGACTGTTAGGTGGACCGGTTGTAGTGGCTTGCAACCCGGCATGAAAATCTGCGGATCAACCGGGACACCCCCGCTCCCGGCAACAAATAGCTGTACGTCATCAATATCAAATCGGGACTATATTGACTCCGTCAACCAGCAATCCCATGTGGCTTGGAGAGCGTTGGAAATAAGGAATGTCCGCTCAAGGGCTGCTGTGGAAAGTAAGCAAGAAAGTGCCCATGGATAATCGGAGACTCACCTGCTGCACGTAGATGGGGATATTGCGGAGTAACCGAGGACTTCTGCACGGCCAGTGAGACTAGCGCGCCAGGGACGGGATGCCAAAGCAATTGCCAACTCCTGAGTGAATTTGATAACGTCGGGAAGGCCACGGGTGCGTATTCATTCTACACGCATGAGCATATTACCGAAATTTGTGCCATATAGCAAATCCGGGACGTAACATCATCGGCTACTATAGCAATTGTGAGTCGTGATTTTGCCCGTTTTTCGATTGTAGGAACTCACCTGCAAAAGGGTCCGCACATCGTAGTTGCAATGGGGTTTCAAACGCTGTACTCCCGGCTGTCCGCCCACGCGATATGGATGCTTACTCGTATACCCACCTTGTATACTCGTTCGCGGGAGTCTCTCGAGGAGACTGGAAATTGACGACGACCCAAGACGATGATGCCGAATTAATAAAGGAACTTAACGACTTGAAGAAATTGAATCCAAATTTGAAGACGATGTGGGCTGTGGGTGGATGGGCGTTCAATGTAAGTCCGCCACGAGACAAAGGTCGTGCCAATCTTGAACGGAAAATATTAGGATCCCCCGACGCAAGATATATTCTCCTTGATGACCCGAACGTCGTCTAGCCGCGCAACCTTTATCAGTAACGTGCTTAGCCAGCTTCAATCGTACGGGTTCGATGGAATTGATATTGTAAGTTCCCGTAATGTACAGAGTCCGTGTTGCTGAGGTCCACTTTCGATCCTAGGATTGGGGTTAGTGCTTGTGTCAAAAGCTTGGTTCAGGCCACTTACAATAAGCAGAATATCCCGGCACCGAGCGTGGCGGCGTGGAAGCAGACGGTCAAAACTTCCTCTCGTTGTTGAAGGAGCTACAAGCTGCCATCAAATCATCAGGTCGCCGGGTCGAAGTCAGCTTCACGGCACCGGCATCATATTGGTGTGTCGCTTCACGTGTAGATCGTCATTTGTCCCTGATCTGGCCCTGGAACAGGTATTTGCAACAGTTTCCAATTGAACAGATGCAGGATTACACCGACTGGATCAATCTGATGACATACGTGAGTGCTCATGGATTTCACGAACCAGCAGCCGGCTAAGACTTGCCTTAGGATATCCACGGGTCATGGGATATCAAGTTCAACACTGGCGTATTGCCCCACACTGCGATCCCAGAAGTGAATACTGCGGTGAACATGTTGCTCAAGGCTGGTGTCCGCATCGGAAAAATCAACTTGGGTATTGGGTAAGTCCAGGGTCAGACGCCAGGTTGGACGATTGCTCACTGTTCATAGGTTCTATGGGCGTTCCTTTACCCTTGCAGATCCTTCATGCAACGTGGCTGGTTGCCCTATGTCTGGCCCAGGAATCGCAGGACCTTGCACGCAGGGGGAAGGATTCCTATCATAGTACGTTCAGATTAGCCTTGAATATACAACGATGACTTACCATAAGAATAATTCAGCGGAGAGATCAACTACCTCATCCAGTCCAAGAACCTCGAACCCGAATACAACTCGACCAGCCAAACAATGACCCTCAAATACGATGACCAGTGGATCGGATATGAGAACCCGGACACGATTACCAAGAAACTCGAATTTGTGCTCCAGCGTGCAATGCCCGGAGTGCTTATCTGGGCAACAGACCTCGATATCAACAACAACTTGTTGTCCGCAGTCGTCGGCAAGTCGCTTGCCTCGCTTCCGTCTTCAACAGATTGCACAGCAGATGGAGTCTGGCCAAGAACAGAAGCTGGAAAGAAGGCCACAGTATCGTGCTCATCTGGTGGGGGAACGAGGAGCCGGCCTTGTATTGGACCCACCTGGGGAACGGAAGAGTCTTTCTTCTGTGGCCAGACGCAAATGATGATTCAGGCATTTGGTCAATGTGTCACATGAGATATACAAAATACCTGTAAAATGTATCAGCAGCACTCATGGTAAATGGAAACTCTCAAAATTACTTTGATACGGTGGTCCGGTTGAGATCAACATTTGATCACGTGTCGCCATTACCATCACGGGCGTCATCATATGCGTCATACCTATTCAAGTGCAAGAAGGTGACTCCCCCGTCAGGAAATCCGGCAAATTCTCCAGAGAGAGACCTTTCTCCGGAGATCTCTGGGCGCCTCCAGAGGCAATTTCGAATTATTCCTGGAGACCTCTGGAGTGCTCCGGAGTGCTCCGGAGAAAGGTCCCCTCTCCAGAGATCTCTGGGGGTTTAGTGGATTTTGTTGAGCCCGTCAAGACGTTGCGCATATATTCACTGAGTCCGGAGGTTTCTCCGAGGCTTTAGCGTTCAATTAACCTGCCACCATTACGCTGTACCGCTTTCTGCCCGCTGTAGAGGACGTCGGGTCATGTCCCGCCCTCACGTTTCACTTTCCTTCCCCCTCTCTCTTTCATGTCTCGGTCGCGCGTGTGTGGTGTGTTTTCTCGGTCCGTACCTAGTGTAGATTTTATCGTTGGCGTTATATAACGTTACGCTTGTACGTAGTATAGGTGAGCAGTGTCCTCCGCGGCCGCGTACTAGTAGAGGCAAAAAAAATGATCACGTGATGTTCTTTTTTTTTGGATACGATTTATAAGGCGGCCCTCTACGAGGAGGACACCGCACGAAAGCCATACTAACTACACACCAGGTGATGACAAGCAACTACAGCTCTCCCCAACGCGCGCACGAGACAAAGGACAGGAATGGGGCGGGTAAAACACCGAACGCCCGGGCGTACAAAGGACATAAGGTCGTATGTATGTGTAGCGTAAAGGAAGGGGTCAATTAGCAATCAAATGTCCGCTCCTCCCACAGCGAGGAACTCCAGGGCGGCCTTCAGACCTCGGACAGTAGAGAATATGCATGAAAGATTAAGTTGATGGCTGAACCCGCGCAAGAAGGCGCGAGCTTGTTCGTGTCTCAGGCACTCCCGAAAAATATGGCGTACGTCCTGCTTAGCGGCCCCGCACCTCACGTGATGTTCTGACTATGAATAAAGGTTATGACGTCAATTGATTCGCGAGGCGGGCACCCACTGCTGCAATAATTATAATCATACCGTAACCTCCAATTACAGCTATTATTCTATTCCTCTAATATCGTGCTCCCCTAGGCCTCCTGTAATATCAGCAAGCATACTGCCTTACTAGATGGCATACCTCAGAGTACGTCTAAGGAGAACTTGGCCCAAGATAACCCGATCGCGAGATGTTGTTCGCCAGATTTATTATAATTATATCACTATATTCTTAGGAACGTGGCAGAAATATACCATGCATAGAGTACCTCTATCTCACTCATACTGTATATACTTTGCACACGGCTATGAAACCCCATCCTGATTCCTGGTCATGGTAAACCAGATGAATTCGCGCTAAAAATATGAAATTTCGGAGAATTAAGCCTCGAGCCAAACAAGCAATACAAAAAGCGCACGTATAAGGAAGTCAAATTCAAAATGATACATGACCCGAAAAGAAATCAATTCAGAGCTAAGCACTTGACACCATTCTGTTATCCGTGTCCACATATTGGTATAAATATCTTCTGTTCTCTATCTCGGGCCCGGGCGGGCGAGGCTTGAAGGGGGGCGAAAAAATATACCATCCATTGCAAGTATCCGAAGTAGGTTGATTTGAATTGCTTGCTGTTGTTGTTTCCTGGTAGCCCCACCCACTAATGTTGAGTAATTGTCCGGGTTCAGTAAGGAGCGCATGTAGTGCCAGTGAGTGTACCGTAGGTACCGATCCCGATGGGTCACTGGATCCTGAATCAGGCGCGTTTGGTAAGGCACGACGCTGCATTCTCCTATGATGGACCCCTTGATTCCCGCTTCAGATATGTTGAGTCCTGCAAAAACATCTCCATCGTAGATGGGTAGAATGCAGATGTACCGTTGGCCTCCACAAACAGAGTTCATCTCCTTGATCCATGTTTCAACGATCCCATTTCTTATAACGAAGGCAGCTCCCATGACCTCCCAATCTTTTGACTGATTGATTTCGGTGTGGTTCACCTTATAAATTATCTGCAGCACTGGTGTTGGAGACGGCACAGGGCTCTCAGAAGTATTGATCGGCGCAGACATGGAGTGTAGGCGTTGTGTGGCTGGACTACGAGACCGAGGCATAACGGAGTGAAGATGAGAAATTTCCGGCTGGCGGACGAACAATTGCAACCAAGCTCTGACTTCTTCCATTTTAAAGCTCCTTATGGGGTCAAGGTCAAATTATGAGCGCTAAAGAGATTGTGTGGTCCAAGCAGAGGCTTAAGACGCATGTATGGCCCAAGTAGCACGCCTCAAGTATTTGGTGATGTTTGGTGGTTCACAACAACAACGCATTCAGCGTACGTAGATCTATCTTGTTCGGATTCTCTGTCCGTTATTCCTTTACTCATTCTCAGAGATCAAACTTGATACATTGTCACCGTTGTCTTCCAAATTTACCAGTTGGCTTATTTTAAGATGCTATAGCTTGTATTTTCGATGTATGAAGAACTCAATAATCTCGACCTGGCTGGAAATGTCACCGTCACTCTCATATGCCTTGCTCCAAGAACTCGCAAGAGTCACATTGCACTAGTACTCCTTTACTTTGTGGCGCGCGTATACGTCTACATTTTCTACTAGATGCTCGGCACGAACTAATCTTGGCGGAAATCGCGATCGACACGGCTCCTAATCCTACTTTAAGATTGACCCTAGGCTTGCCCATCCAATTTATATGCACGCATAGATCCCCCTCGATATTTCTGCCACAGGCCTAGGTTGTATATATGCACGTAAACATTTTATAATTATCATCGAAGGGGATTCAATCCGAAAATTACTCTGAGGATAAAGAGTGTTAAGATTCTTTTCGGAGGCGCCAATGGTAAGTAGATTCATGTACATGTACGATACTATATCAGATAGTGGATCGTCACATATATTGGTTTGTATTATGTAAATTTCATATTCTTGTGGATCTCTGCTCGTGGAGAAATCGAGCATTGTTTTGGGGCACCCTTAGACACCAATATGGATATAAGGGACCCAGCGAGCGAACTCCGCCTCCCCAACCTTGGCACGCAAATCACCAACAGCGGCGTGAAGTGCTTTTGCCGCCTCTTTGTGATCCAATTTCCCACTTTTTAGCAGCTGTTCGTATACTCTCTCTGCGATCACTGGGGCGTCACGATCCACGACCGACCACATTGTAGCAATGACGCTGGGGTACCCAGCCAACATCATACCTGATGCGAGGTGAACTACCTCGTCAGGGAGTTCTTGGTCACCTGCGGCAGTCTGACAGGCGGATAAGAATGCTAGTCCCTTGTTTTGAAATGATTGCTGCATGATCTTGTCTAAACTGAGTGTCCCGTTGTGCAGAAAGAATCCACTCTCGGTCGGGTCCTTGAGGTCTTGGTAGGCATGACATGCGAGGTGAACCCAGTCGTGTGTTTCCATCGCACTAAGTACTGAAGCAATGGTTGCGTTATCCCCATCGAGCTTGGTGTGACAAATTCCTAATTGTGTAAGCTTTTCGATGCAAGAGAGCTCTGATTTGGTCTCGGGTAGAGCACTGTGTCCGGGAGTATTTTCTTGACCAATCGACAAAATGCTGGAATGGCTCGCATTTCCTAAAGCTGAGTCGGAGAAGAGCAAGGCGCTCAACGTTGGTGTGTATGAGGACACGACATAGTCAAACACCCTGGCTCCCGGCTCGCTGAAAAGGCCAGCCGCGTGAAGTGGAAGAAATGCTAGAGGGCCCGTCGCACACCAAGTGACGTGCGGTAGATCCACTGTGTGAACGTTCTGCCGCATGCGTGCCAAATACTTAGCATAGAAATTTGACGTCAAGATATAATCATGCATACCAGTAGTTCAAAATGGTCAAGTATAGGTCTTACAACATCCGTCCAAAGTACGGCCAATGCGTTACGGAACGCATCTTCCTGCGAACCAATCATTGTGGCTACTCTAAATCCTCGCTCCCTAAGCCCATGGAGGGAGTGTTGTATAAGTGCACGGGCTTTGACGGCCTTGGCGGGTGAGAAATCAAGCAGGGGTATATGCTCAACTTTGCTACACTGGGGCAACACGGCCAGCGCATCGCAACGAGATGTGTGAACATTTATCAGAAAAATTGGGCCTGTTTTGGCGGCACCAATAAACTCCGGAGCCTTTTTTGGCCGCAGGAAGTTCTCAAATCCTGGAATTTCGCGCACTTCGTTTATTAACTCATCATACTTTTCCGCCTGGCGACGATGCCTCTGAGCGACCCGTTCCATAAAGCTAGCGTCATTCGGCATAGTTGCTGCATGAGGGGACAAAAAACTAGCATCGTGTAGCTCACGAGCGACTTGCTGAAGGGTGTTGGCGAGGGATGGGCTGGCGGCGGAGAGATGGTCTAAAGGGCTTCGAAGCTGCAGCGCTTGGTTCCAGACGATTGACCTGGCATGTTCGAGCCATTCAAGCGCGCGGTCATATTGCTGAGCAGAAATTGCAGCGGCTGCCGCTTCTGTGGCTATGTCGCCAATGAGTCGTGTATCATTATAACGCTGAGTGATAGTTGTCCCGAACCAGATAACGTGGGGAATAAGATTCACTGCTGTTTGGAATGCCAAGAGGTGATCGGTTATGGGTTCGGACGAGGTTACCTGAGCCCATTTGCAAGCAGCAAAAAATTTGGAACGTGGATCCCCTGTGGTAGACAAAGCAGCCCGCCGGAAGCACTCTACCGAGCGATCCAAGGATTCAGGATCACTTGACAATTGATATCGTTTCCATTGTGCATTACCAAGATTGGTGAGGCGGGGGGGAACGTTCGCGTGACCTTCGGGAGTAAGTGATAATGCCTGTGTCTTCACTTCAATGGCTCGGTTGATGTCCTCTATGTTTCTAAGGCTCTCAAATCGAGACATGTGCGAGTCACCGAGATTATTGAGAAATGCGGGTATGTTTGCATTTCCCTCGGGTGTGAGAGAAATTGCCTCGTTGTGGTATTGAATGGCTTTGTCGTTGTCGTCCAATTTCCCTAGATGATGGAATCGCAGTGCGTGTGCATTACCGAGATTACTAAGGCGTGACGGCAGGTCCACGTGATCCCTAGAGGTGAGCGCCACCGCCCGAGCGTTGTGTTCGATTGCTTTGTCGATGTCTTCTATTTTCTCAATGTTCTCGAACCGGGAGTAGTGCGAATTGCCCAGATTGTTGAGCCACGCAGGCAAAGTCGCGTGGCCCCCGGGTGTGAGTGAAACTGCCTTGGTTTGGTATTGAATTGCCTTATCGATGTCGTCCAACTGTTTAAGGCGCTCGAACCGTGTTCTGTACGAAATACCCAGATTACTGAGACGCAGGGGAAGATTTGGATGCCCTGAAGGGGTGAACGAAACTGCTTCAGCCTTGAACTCAATCGCTTTGTCAAGGTCTTCAAGTTTGCCACTGCGATTAAACCGACTCTGGTGCGAGTTACCGAGATTATTCAACCAAACTGGTATATACGCATGACCTTTAGGTGTTAGTGACACCGCCCGGGTTTGACACTCGATTGCCTTATCGATGTCTTCCAACTGACCGAGGTGCGAAAATCGAATCCGATGTGCGATACCCAAGTTACTCAGACTCATGGGCATATCTGGGTGGTCTTCAGGGGTGAGCATCACCGCTTGGTTGTTATATTGAATTGCCATCTCGATATCGTCATATTTACCAAGTCGTTCAAACCGAGCATGATAGGAGATCCCCAAATTATTGAGAAGTGTGGGCATATTTAGGCTATGTTGGGGCGCGAGCGATACTGAGCGTGTCTGATATTCGATAGCTTTGTTGATGTCGTCTAGTTGCCCTAACCGCTTGAATCGACACATGTGCGACTTGCCGAGGTGACCGAGCCACGTTGAAATGCTTGAATGGCCTTCGGGTACGAGCGATACCCCACGAAACTGGTATTCAACCGCTCGGTTGATGTCTTCTACCCCTCCAAGCAGTTCAAATCGAAATTGATAGGAGTCACCAAGGCCACTAAGTAACCTAGGTGTGTTTTCGCAGGCCTCCGATACGAGCGATAGTGCTCGGGTATGGCATTCGATTGCCTTCTCAACGTCATCTGGCCTTGAAAGCCTGTGAAATCGAGATAGGTACGCGCTACCGAGGTTACCAAGCAATTCAGGGGCAGTTGAATGACCTTCAGGTATGGCAGATACTGCGTGGGTGTGGCATTCGATTGATTTATCGATGTCATCTGCTTGACCAAGGCGGTCAAACCGAGTCTTGTGAGCAGCACCTAGGTTGCTGAATAATATCATCGTCATGTCCTTTGAGTCCCCAGATATTAATGAAGCAGCAAGGGAGTACTGTTCGATCGCTTTATCAATGTCTTCTAGCTTTCCAAGACGTTCAAATCGCTTGAGACAGGCACCGCCAAGGTCGCTGAGTCGCGTGGGCATGCTGATGTCTCCTTCGGGCGTAAACAACACCGCCTGGGTTTGGTAGGCGATCGCCTTGTCAAGGTCCTGCAGCTGACCGAGACACTTGAATCGGTCTTGGTGCGAGATATAGACGTTGTGTAGGAGATCAGCTTTAGAAACATCGCTTTCGTGAGTCAAGAGAACCGCTTTCAAACCAGTCCGAATCGCTAGATCGATGTATCCAGGATTCCAATCTTGCTTGAAACGTGAGTATGACGCATTCCGGACTTCAAGAATCGACCTTAGCAGTAGTCTCTCTGGATCCTTGGAACAGGAGCTGGTAGTTGATTCCTGGTTGGTTTCTAGCTCACTCAAAAGATCAAAGGCGTCGTGCAAGATCCCATTGGTGTCTTCATTTTCGCCGCTCCTTTTCACCTCTCAAATGAGCTATATTTCTGGTAACTCTGATACGGGTATGACATACATAATCCGGATGTTCAATTGGTCCAACCGCTTCCGCACGACATCATGCCAACTCTCGCCATCGTCAACCTATTTCCATTATCGAGTTATGTTATTTCTAATACCCTCTTACTAAAAAATATCTAGAATAATACCTCTTGATAGCTACCAGTACACCCAGACAGTCCGATAGAGCCAGAGGTCATGCTGTTGTTTCTTCAGCCAGAGAGCTATATGTACCGTGGAGGTTGTTCATTGGCCCTCGGGCTATGTGAGTGATTGTTAAATATGTTCTCTCCTCATGTACACTGCCCGCATGTTTTGCCACAGTTCCGACTTATCGATCAGCGAGGCTACCCTCTATGGTCCATTGATGGACCGGTGGCCGAGGTCTTGCTTCCTCGAATTGAATTCCTAAGCGCTAGCTTCCAGACGTCGAGCCTAACATGGCAAACAGTCATGGCCTGCCTAATTTGGCTTAGTCGGATTAGAGACTACTGTACTCGTGACTGTATGCTCTGATGCATATGTTCTACTAAATTTACGAAAATTCAGCTACAAGCGCTAACCCCCTTTGATTGAAAGTCATCTATCTCCCGTACCATGAGCCATAAAGATTTGACAAAAATAGAGGCTGTAGAAGCATGCTGTGTTCATATCTTGAGCAAAGAAATCATAAAAAATTAATGCTAGACAAGCCTTGGGAGTGCATATAATGGCCGAAATTTCGAAATTTCGGGTATCTGGTCTCAGGGTCAATAAGAAATTCACTTAGTTCAAAAATGGAGACACGGGTTAATGTAAATATTGTGCACCACACCCCCACTATCCGACCCACATGCTGAAAGTGTAATAGGCTGTAAGACATTTTTAAGGACAAACTTAAGAGAGGTCTGTTTTGGTTCTGGTGGTGGCGTCTTGGGAGTAAAAAAAAGAAACTATTCCCCTCGCGATCGGCAAGTTAGCCAGGTGTTATGGGTGTCAAGGGGGGCCAGATGACATGCTTAGGCAATGGCACCTAACATTCCGTGGTGGGTCACTCGATATCGATTAAGGGTGTATTCAAAGGGGGCTCAAACGAGATATGTGAGGTGTTTGCTGGGGTGCGTGTGAGATTGTAAATATAAAAAATACATTGTTCCATCTAGACCTAAGATAATTGAGATGACCGGCTCTCACATGCCGAGATCTCAAAGCTCCAGGTTGAGACATGAGGTGTCGGGAGACATTTTGTGCAAAACGTTCACAGATCAAAGGGGGTCCGCGACAGTCGACGCATACAACTATCTCGTTACAGGGCGGCGGGATTGATAATTGGCTATTAGACCCTGAACCCACATGAAATAAGCACCAAAACTTGAGGCGGATCCAAACAATCACCCCATCGAATATCTGAATACCGTGTGAGATGTCATATTTACTGGGGATCATTCGCTGGGGATTTTTGATAAGTCTTTCCAGCCTTGTGTTATTACCCGCAAAAGCTAGTATTATTCTCCACTCGGCGCTAGCGCCACGTGAGCGCATATATCAAGGTGTGCTCGCTAGGTACCACACCAAGAACGTCCGTCGATAGAGTCCAGTGGTTTGAAGGGCCGAACGCCGTTGACAACGACTCTATTGACTCACTGATATAACCGCTGGCTTGCCTAACCTAACGACTGGAAGGAATTCCAGTGGTATGCTCAAATCCATTCAATCCAAGCTTAGCGTCTCCTATCCACGATGTTGCTTGCCTCTGAAGCTCCAATTACTTAGCTTGGGGGCTACAGGCAGATCACCTTTGTTGCGCATCAATACGAGAGGTATCGTATATGAATGCGTTGTATCGCGAGATTAAATGAGTGGAAAACAGAGTGTTTATAATTACTGTTAACAAAATTAACTTGAAAGCACCTGGAGGCATATATACATGAAACTGTGAGTATTTGGTTCATTACTAATAAGTAAGTTCTGGACGAACGATACTCATCATTCAATAATCACAACCAAACATCTTCATATGCACTAAGCTGGACTTGAACTGTTCATTTTCAGTGTGCTGCGAGGCATCACGTAACATACGTTCAAGTTGCATCATAAACCCAAGATTGTGGGATATCAAACTTGTATATTCAATTCCCAGGACACCAAAGTGTCAAACTACATATGTAGTACCAGTGTGATACTCAAACACTATCAGCCTGTTCAATTACGAATGCGCCGCTAGCCCCATCCTCGTAAAAATTCCACCCAGTAACGTCGTCGAGCTGGTTTAGGTCACACGTCCAGATAGCATCAGTTTCGATTTCGCCTCGAAGAATCTCGGTGGCTACACGAATGGAATGGGTTAGTGTACGAGGGATCTTAACTTTTGAGACATGCCTTGGTAGTTGCGTGTCACGTAGGCCCTGACTGTGGGTGTGAATTGGGCAGTTACGTTTGATTTGGACCTAGCCGTAGGTTAGTCAGAATTTGAAGTATAATTGTGCTACGTACCCAACGCGAGTCCACACCAGTGCGGGTTCATAACGTTGATTAATCCCATTACCCTTAACAAACCCTATTCAAGGGAATAGTCAGTTTGACGATCATAGAAAAACTCGAGATCATACCGATGCTAAGGTCAGCGCGCTCAACAGTATTGTTCTTGCACACGAGAAGCTTGGTATTGCTACCCTTCGCAACCCCACCAAATCGCTTATTGCCAGGAGTTCCGGTAATAGAGCTAACATTTCCACTCTGCAAAAGGTTAGCCCCTGCCTAACTCAGAACCTAGTGTATTTACCTGAACTTCAACCCACGCAGCCGAGTCGACAAGGTTGTCTTGGTCCTATATTTAGGTAAGCAAATGGTGTTTGAAAGCACTCGTAGACCTACTATCTGAGCATATCCAAATGCAAGTCGAGCAACATATTGAACGGTTGCCTTGGCATGGCCGCCCGCACGGAATGTAATTACCTCTGCAATAAAATACGATTAGCTAGGACGGAGCCATAATGATCTTAGCTCACTCCATGCGACCGGGAACTGGTCAATGTAGAGTTTGGAGGACTGGGGAGGATCGAAGAGAAACAGTACAGTCGTATCCCTGAGAGTGTATAATGGTTAGAAGTAGGGCAAAGAGGTAGAAGACAATATCCTTACTCCTCGAGACCATAAGCGTAAAAGTTCAACGTCTTGGAGGCCATTGTATAAGTAAAGGCGAGTTGATTGGAGTTGTAAGTGCGTTAGAGTGTTTTGTTGGCAAGTTCAAGTGGATTGCGATGAGTAGTCATCTTCCTGGCCATACTTTTTATACTAGGCACTGGGCTGTACATCGCACAACGACAGCTGAACGTTGCATATGATATTGCTCATGGCGCCCTCGTTCAAGGGAACGTCTTAGTTGGCACCCTTGGCGGCGATCCCCCGGGCGAAGCTGACATCGGACCGGTATTACAGTAAATTACATACACGTGGCGCCGGAAGCAGTCGGATTGGACAGAGGCAAAGTGATATGACACAGCCATGAGCGCTCCAAGTTTACAATACCAAGCGCCCGGACATTGAGTGCATGTGCCTGGGTATATCATCCCGCGGCCGGCCCTACAACACTGGGGACAAAAGCGGCGTTCTTCTATACTGTACTGCCCTTTTGATTGTTCGGAAGTACAGATCATTTTGGCTTCTCAATTGACTCGGGCGAGAGCGTAGAAGAGCTATTAATGGCCAGGGGCGCGCTAAACTTCGTTTGGAATTTTGGCAAAGAGGCGATCGAGTCGGGGATACGTTGTGTGGCAATCACCGTACAGTAGTTCGGCACCAGACAACGCGGAGCCGAGGCCCACATCAGAAGGTCAGTGTGTAGGAAAGCGCCCGTTTAGTGCTTGACACCAAGCTTAGAATGTATTATTGCGGCGTCTAATTCAGGCCCCTCACATGTTGGGATTTGAACATTTTGAGTTTTCGAATTTTTACGTTTATATATTTATTTTATTACGGTAACACACAATTTGACCAAACAAAGCTCAATTATTTCGATTCGTCAAACAATATACGCATTCGAGGCAAGCACATCTTAATGGCCATGGGTCGCGTGGCCCATGCGGCACAAAATACAAAATTGTTCCATGTCATTAGACAGTTGGCTCACGTGTAGTGCTCGTCCTGGAAACCGAAGGGCGTTGAGGAACGGCATCATTCCATGAGCTGGAGCTCGAACCTGTATAAACAGCAGCCAAGGGCGACCCAGGACGATCGGAGGTAATGGCCATATTGGTGGCGGTCAGATTGATGGCAGGGACGGCAGGGACGGCAGAGGCTTCAGGAATGGCAGACGCAACAGGCACAGGGGGAGCAGCAGGCGCGACGGGGCCAACAGGAATAGCAGGCGCAGCAGGCGCGACAGGTGCAGAGACTTCAGGAATGGCAACCGCAGCAGACACGGCCGTGACGGCGGGCGCGGGAGGCGTGGCAAGTGTGACGGGGGCGACAGGGATGGCAGGAGCAGCTACAGGGATGGCGGGAGCAGCTACAGGCGCGACAGGAATCCTAGGCGCTGTGGGAATACCAAGGACAATAGGAATAGCAGGCGCAACAGGCGCAACAGGCGCGGCAGGAATAGCGGGCGCTGCAGGGGCAATTGGGACAACAGGGGCTGCAGGACCAGCAGATGCGGCAGGCGGAGCCGGCACGACAGGAATAATAGGGGCAGCAGGGATGGCAGGGATGGCAGAGACGACGGGGATATTAAAGGTGGGTTCGGTGCGAGGAATGGGGGGTGGTATTGGCGGGCTGGGGGATCCATTCGCCAAACGACTAAGCACTATGATGATCGACTGAATCCTCTCAATCATTGTGGAGATGGTCGAGGTGAGAATAACCAGCTCGTCAGGATTCTCGACTGCTTGGGTATACAACACCTCCATCGTGGTACAAGACGACTGAGGCCATCGATCAATTAGCCTATGCTACCAATTCGTTCTAGCAAAACCTACCAATGGGAACGGAAGCATGAGCCCCGACACAGGCGCTCGACCGGGCACCAAAGGGTATGTGTATGCGCGCTGCAAATATCTCAGAATATCGAGCATTCTCGTAAACATTGCAAGGAGCGAAAACGGTTCCTTGATTGCACCGACTGGATCGGCCTGGCGCAAAGCAGAGAGCGCCAGGATAAAATGGCTGGCTGGGATCTGTTGCCTGGCGATTTCGCGGTCATCCTTCGGCAAGCTGTTCTCCCACCACATCAGACTGAGGATTGCGCTGCGGTCGACTGGAGGAAGTGGGGCTTCGCTCAGGGAAACACCGGGCGCACGCGCAGCCTTGACCATCTAAGTTGAATTCGTTAACCAACGCAAAGTATCCAGTTCTATCAGCACGCACCTGAAACTCTCCATCGCTCCAAGCGCTCGACGGATCCACCCCAACGACCAAGTCCTGGCCATACTGCCTAAGACCGACCTTGACAAACAGGTTGATATACACCGGCGACTTGCCAGCGGTGACCAACTGGATTCGGTCGGGCTCGGGGTCATCCATTTCACGCAAGTTACACCAGTTTGAAGGCAGGTACTTGACCACCTCGCGCTGGCCACCAGGAAATATAAGATGATCGGCACTGCCGTTGAGTTGCCTCCAAATTGCCTCGAAGACCGAGTGCAACTTGTCCGCCTTGATCTCGCCTCGGAGAATGGACCCAGGATTAAGGTCGAGAACCTTGGATATCGTGCTCGGCAGAAGGCCGTCGTCCTGTTCATTGGGAGTGCAGTTCCAGCGACGGAGGACATAATCATCCGGAATAATGAGGTCGAAATCAAAGGTTGGATGCATGGCTATGATAGTCCCGAGAGCGAGGCATCCGCGAGGAACCAGCTGAACGCCGCTAACAACTCGATTGCCATGACGTTCACCAAATCGAACGTGGATGATGTTTGTGAACACACGGACGACGTGTTCGACATACGACGGATCAAATTCCTGTTGGATATACATCAGTGATAGTTCATGGGGTAAAATTGCGGGTACGAACCTTGGACGAAAGCATCTTTAAAAAGTCCAAGGGATGGTTGGTTTGGGCAAGTTCGAGAGCTTGTTCAAATTCGCGGTAGTCGGGCAGAGGTTGAGGCAGGCTATTAAGAACATTGTCAGCCTGAAGCTGGGATTGGAGTTCGTCCAGTAGGACAATCGTGGAATGTTCTGTCAAGGTTGGCTGTTCAGGTATCTTGGAGGGTTTACCGGGCAGACGGGAGTCATCGGATTCATAGGCTAATCAGCCGATTAGTAAAGATATTTAGGGAAGATTACATGGCTTACCAGAACAATCGTGGCACTCGCAGCAGTGGTGATGATGCCGGCAACCCCGGGAACGCCGACAGCCTTTGTGGTGATGAGGATCACATGACCGACTGTGAGAAGTTTCATTTTTATTGCCAACAGGAGGAGCCGGTGTTTCTTCCTCGGGCTAAAGAAGAATAAACAAATATATCATAAAACATAAATCAATGGGCTCACTTCGGATTCCGCCCAAACACTTTAGTATGGAGATGAAAATGAAAATTGGCCAAAATATTATAAGTATGGCCGCTATATAGATAGAAATAAAGTGACTCACGCAAGTGGGCTTTTGATTGGCTTCTTGGGGTTAGACCTGGGGGGTCGAGCAGTCGCCGACTCATTAACCAAGCCAGTCACCGGCTGATCATCATTCGCAGGAGGCAAATCAACTTCGTTGTCCTTTCGCCGACGCGGGTCGTTGCCCAACAGTTGATTGAGAGCTTGAGCTTCCGGATCGAGATCCCGAGTTTGCCGGGTGCTACGAGCGCTACGAATGCTTGCAGGCCGCCCCGCGGGTTTGCTAGGAGGGGCGCGCGTAACCGGCATAGGCGAGGGGCCCCGTGAATCGTATCGAGCGCCGGATAGTGGCATAGGGCGCGCATCACTGACCTCCTCATCAGACTCTTGTTCGTCGGCGACACGAGAACCACGGGTTGGGCGAGACGACGGCTTATCGCGCTGTGCACGCTGATTAGCGCCAGGCGAGAATGGATTGGTCGATGATAGAACAGTGGTCCCTTGTTCGACTTGGGCGGGCGTGGTGTTGTCGTAGGCTGTAACACCCCGACGGGTGGGTTGAACGTTGCGATTGTCGACTCCACGCGAGCGAGCATATGCGCCCGAACCAAAGGGGTTGACCGTTGGGAGATTGACCACGACAGTGGTGGGGTTACGAAAACTCATTGGAGGAGAGGCAGGGACGACAGTCACTGGGGGGAAAAACTGGCGGACGAGCTAACGAGGGGAAATATTAGGAAGACGATCTGGATCGAAAAAATGAGCGCTCACCAGTATGCCCGAAAATTCGAAAAAATAGAAAAAGGTAGGAGAATTCAATGCGTCGAGTTGATAGGGGCTTGTGAGGTTCGAAGTTTGTAAGCGACCAAGTGCCTTGAGGCCCACGCTATATTTGAACTCATCCTCGCGGCGTCATGCGAGGGTGATGGGTATGCCGCCCGAAACGGCGCAAAGCAAGAGGCGCTTTGGATGCTGAATGAACTTCAGCGAAGCGTGCAAACAAAGCAGATGATCACATTCTATTGGGAATGCATTCGGAAATTTCGATGATCTTGCGGCGATTTCGTTGATCCGGGGTATGCCTAGGCCTGGGGCTGTGCGACCTCATGTCTATAGTCCGATACAGGGCGTCAATGATGGAGGGTGTCAGGCTGTGTTTCCGTGCCTGCGGGTCAAAAACTAATCCTGGACGAAGTCATCATTATTATAAGATCGCTACAAGCTATAAAAAGAATCTTCGGACTAACCAAGTTTGGCAATCAACAAAGATACCAAAGGCGGTATCTGCCGGACTTAGGAATAAACGTACCTGGAAAAACATGTGAATCGAATAATCGAAAGGAAGTAAAATACAAACTTGAAGGCGCTAGTACTACTACTGCCGCGCTACCCATCCCATATGATTCCGGCTGCCAGTCGGCTGTCTATGAGCCCTAGCAGTCAAGGACATTGTTCGCATCATGTTGCCCATGTGGTGGTCCGAACCATTCATTTTTTAACCCAGAAGATCTCCAATTGTTTGTGGTGTGAATACGGTAGGGGTTCACGTTAAACTGGCACTCACCCGAACAACCCATCATGACGAGTTCATCTGGTCAAAAACCCTGATATTTGAGCATATTTGAGCATGCGCGCTCCCATCCAATTGTACTGTATCAAGGTGATATTGGTGTCAAAGCCATTGGTCGTGAAAACAGACAGAAATCCTGCCGAGTTTCCTTTGATGTCAGATTAAATTCAGGCGGCAAACGACCTTGCATTGTTGGATATTTAGTTCGAGAACTATAAGTACACACATGAGATTCATACCATTCAATGCAGTCAAGAAGGGTTTCTAGTCCTCAAGACAAAACCCTCGTCAAGCCGCAATTTCGTTGCCCAGGCTGGAATTCTTGGTACCAAAGTTGCGGCTGTCCCCGGTTCATCTTGGAAGAGCGGTAAGGTCAAATAATTCTATATTCGGCGCGTGGGAAACTGAGAGCTCTGGAAATGGTTATGAGAATGACATCTGGAATGGTTGGCATGACCGGGAATGATAAAGAATAGGCTTCCGAATTATGCCAAGATAGGTTAGAAATGACAACTTATGAAGTTATAGTGCGCGCTTTGCGATTAAACTCAGAGTACAGATGTTGGGACATAATAACCCAGCACAACATTTTGAGGGATTCTTATGATTTATTGCACCCACACTCGATCGAATGAAAAAAAATGAGAAAGGTACTCACCAAAACTTTCATTTTGAGCGAAAACCAACCTAAACCTGAATATCAAAGTTCAGAGGTGGAAATTCCCGCCAGAACGAGATGCCTTTGGGAGATGGAAAAGTTCAGGTCTAATGTCGGGGGCGCGGGTTGTTAACTAACTTTATTAAATTTAGCTAAACTTGATACTAAAGTTCGAGCTATTCGACGTGATAATTTGTAGGTGGCATTTGATAAAAATGTGGCGAGGAAATGAATACGCGAGCTCGACGGACATAATGGTTCAAATGGATAGCTGGTAAACGTTGTGGCTGTTTGCATCCGGGCCGGATGCTGCACCGGTACCAAACATTGGATAACAGCTGGTCTAATCACTTCATATGCGTCGCGTCAACGCTCAGTACCTACGGAGCACGCTCCTAGGCCTTGGCGCTTTAATAGCTTTCGCTAACAAAGATAAATGGAATGGGATAAAATAGGTCCGGATCCTTCAAAAATGTGGTGGCGGAAGTTATATATACATTTTACGCGTAATGTGGTAAAAGGGTGGCAAATCGGATTAACTGTAATATGGGAGATTGAGCGAATCATTGAGTTGTTTACCAGTAACCTAGAGATCCTGTATGCGTACAAAAGCACCCTGTCTGTGACTCGCTCCGTACCGAATATATTTCTCTCCGGATCCACTCTTACTCTTATCGTGCTTAAGTCTTAACTTGTACTTCTTTTACTATCGGGCTTCCTATATACGAGAACTGTCTACTGCGCTAGCTCTTACATGTTCGTGGTTTTTGATCTCTGCGTGCTCAACGTTTACAGGTTATGAGTCTCAAGTTGGCTCTTTAATGAGAACCATCCCCATTCCCCATCGCGTCTACACACTGGGCGAACTAGCAAGTTCGGAAGGATGAGCACATTTTACCTAACCTAACAACCGGCAGAAATCCCAGTGGTACTAGTACACCACTACTGAGCCCAACCTGTGGACAATCCGTAGGTTTCCTCTGGCGCAGCGAAGGTGACCAGGGCTATGCCCCTCCTAGCGTCGTAGACTGTAGTCTGTGACAAGGCCTTATGTATATCTATCACTTTCTACTATCCCTCGCCCCCTCCTCCACCAGAGCCGACGTCGACGAACTTTACCCTTCGGCGCTTATGGGTTTTCCGCAAGTTTGGATTCCACAGTGATATTTAAGCCCATTAGAGCCAAGTTCAGCGCCTCCTATCTGCCATGACTCCTGCCCTGAACTTGGAGCTCCAATTATTTAGCTTGGTGGCTACGGGTGAATTGGCTCTTGCGCATATAGATGGATTGCGTTATCAACTTGAGGATTCAGCTCATCTCTCAGTAAATTTACTAGACGAGCGGTACTAATGTAATAATCACGGCCAAACATACCCATATGCACTGAGCTGGAGTTGAGCTGTTTGTTTTCAGTGTCCCACAGGACATAGCCCATGGTCCACTTGCGCACACGTTCAAGTTGTATTTTTGTGCATTGGGACATAAAACCAAGAAGATTGTGGGACATCAAACTTGTATATCAACTTTCATGACACCAAAGTATCAAACAGTGAAGTAACAGTGTTGTACTCAAATACTATCGGCAGCTTCAATCACGAATGCGCCGCTATCATCGTCCTCGTAAAAATTCCACCCAGTAACATCGTCGAGCTCGTTCAGGTCACACGTCCAGATCGCATCAGTTTCGATTTCGCCTCGAAGAATCTCTGTGGCTACGCAAATGAAAGTGGATTAGTTCGCGAAGGACCTTGATCATTGAGACATGCCTTGGTAGTCGCGGGTCACGTAAGCCTTGAGAGTTGGCGTGAACTGAGCTGTTACATTCGACTTGGATCTAGCCGCAAGTTAGCCCGACCTCAAAGCTTAGCCTCTACGTACCCAACTCCGGTCCACACGAGCGTGGGTTCATAACGTTGATCGATGTCGTTACCTTTAACAAACCCTATCCAAGACAATCGTCCATTTCATGCTAGCTCACAGGCAAGTGCAAAATCATACCGATGCTAAGGTCCGCGCGCTCGGTTGTATTATTCTTGCACACGAGAAGCTTGGTATTGTTACCCTTTGAAACATTACCAAACCGTTTCTGGCCAGGAGCTCCGCTAATAGAACTAATATCTCCACTCTGCAAAAGGTTAGCTCTGTCCGCCGAGTAACTTGGCCGATTTACCATAACCTCAACCCATGAAGCCGAGTCGACGAGGTTTTCATCGTTCTATATGTACGTGAGCAAATAGAGTTTATGAGAAGTCGTAGACCCACTATCTGAGCGTATCCGAATGCAAGCCGGGCAATATATTGAACGATTGCCTTGGCATGACCGCCCGCACGGAATGTAACCACCTCTGCAAAAGTGATTAGCTAGGGCTAGGCCAACGCTCTCAGCTCACTCCATGCGACCGGAAACTGGTCAATGTAGAGTTTGGAGGACTTTGGAGGATCAAACATGAACAGCACAGTTGTATCCCTAGATGTGTGCTGGTTAGAAATAAGATGAGGAGATACTGGGCAACATCCTTACTCTTGAAGGCCGTAAGCATAAAAGTTTAACGTCTTGTCAGCCATTGTACAAACAAAGGTGAATTGATGCTCGGAGTGGTAGATGTGTTAGATGCGATGAGTGAGCTGATTTCAATGCCGCACTTTTTATGTCAGGCGCTGGGCTGTACACCACAACCACGCTGCAATGCTGCATATAATATTTCTCATGGCGCCTTCGTTCAAAGGTCCGGAAATACTTTGAGCGATACCCTTGGTGCCATCCCTTAGAACGAAGCTGACATCGGACCGTACCGGTATTAAAAATTTGGCAGAGGTGAAGCAAATCTGTGCAGTGCTGTATCTATGCATTTGGGCGCTACAAGTTTATAAATAACAAGCGCCAGGAAATTGATTGTCGGTGCCTGGGTCTATCATCTCGGCTTACCAGGAATACCATCCCTTCAACGACGGGTGAGAGCGTCGTTCCCTTTGATTACCCCGAAGTGGAAATCAAGACAGCTTCTCAATTGAGGCTTCTAAGCCTAAGCGCAGCAGAGTCTATAATTAGAGTCAACACACTAAACTCAGTTTATATTGTTCGAGTAGCGGCGATCGAGTCGGAGGCACGATGTGTGGCTGCGCGTAAATCCGTTATCGGTACTTCGCTCCCGAGGTACACAAGCCGAGGATGTTGGTGTGGGCAAGCGCCTATTTGGAACAAGGAACCAAATATTGCTGTAGCGCATGATCGGGGTCCCTTTAAACGTTTTCGGTGTTTGTGTATTCCTTAATTACGGTGGCACAATTTGAAAAAAAAATCAACTATTTCGTTTCGTCAAATAATCCTAGATACAGCGTTCAGGGCAAGTATGATCTCAATGACCACGAGTCGAGTGGCCCATATGGCACAAAATTCAAGACTGTTCCATGTCATCAAAACGTTGGCTCAGTCCTAGAAACAGACACCAAAGGGCATTGAAAGACGGCATCATTCCATTGGAGGCAGGTGCTTGGCCACCTCATAAGAACTATGGTCATGTATGATTGAAGGAAGAATGGCAAAATATGTTTAAAGGCTTAGAAGAAATATATATCGAGTAAAGGTGTTATTACGCGCGGAAAGAGTAAGATAAATGTACAAGTAAATTGAAGTTGTAACGGGTGTGAAAGTCAAACGCGTAGAGTGCGCGACCTTCGCGAGTCAAAGCGCAGGAGTAGTCGCGAGTATATAGAGTAAATGCCCAAATATAAAATAAATGCGAACTTAAGTATAAGTAGCAGATAAGAGTGGGGATGCAGATAATATTCGCAGCTGAAAACATCAGAGTCGCATACATGCTCTTTTATACGCGTACCACCTCTAAGATTATGGTACGCGCATTACAAGTTATTCAAGTCGAGTCAGAGGTACACGCAAGCCATGCAACTAATAAAAGAAACAATTCGAGTCAGAGGCCACGTACTACGGGCGCATGAGTGCGCCGGCACGGGGCACGGCATTGGAGCCGGCTTTACACTCCGGTCGAATCTTCGTCACGCGTGACAACGGGTGGGGGACAGAAGAGCGCTGTATGCGCTTGAAATACAAAACGAGCAGTAAATACTGTAATAGAGTGGTACGCTTAGAAAAGTGGGACTGAGCGCCTTAAGCGAGATTGACAGGCGCGCACGAATGAGCGGAGTACGAGCGGAGCGCAAAGCGCGGAGTGACGACGGCGGTCGAACAGGCGTGTAGTATATATTCGGCCACACAGAAAGATATAACGACAAAAGATCAGAAGAGCGTGTAATGCGCGTGCGAAAGGAGAAGTGCGTAGCGCATACGGAGAGGGGTATCCTGAATAAAAGTGTTTGTAAGCCGTTACATGTGTTACGGCATGATCTGTAACAATTTACAGCTGTCGGAGTCACGTGAGCTGGGCTTCACCGTGACACCACCCGATCAGTTCGCATCGTCTAACTGACTCTCTGTTGTAACACGTCGGTGTTTCTCTGCCACCAGGTGATACTAAGCTCCATGTAACAACCACAAGTTACGTACCTGACACTACACAATACAGCTACCGCGCCCCTTGCTCCTTAAGCTTCCTAACCCTTGGCTACAGTACCAGACGCTATAAGCTACTCTACATGCGCTACGCTACTTGGCTGCTACATACACATATTACACGTCAAATCTACCATATATCGCATAATAACATTCCTGGGCCTCATCGGCACGCTTCAAAACGCGCACACGCTCTGACCGCTGACCTCAACGCGAGGTGCTAGCCACACAACTACCTACCGTCCACACGTTACATTGTAAGCTCACGCTAAATATTAATATAATTACTTTATTACTATTCTGGCCCCGAATTTATCCCCGCGCGTTACTTATTTCAATTCCGACCATGCCCCACTTTCACATTCCATGGTCCTTATCGGTATCGCACTATTTGATTCGCGCTACGCACTACTACACTACTACCACCAGCTCATCCAATTTTCAACCAACCCTACAACATTCAACACGACCCAACGCATTGCTCCATACTACTTTACACGCTGCACCCACAACGGCGCTTATCATCTACGCTCGCATGGCTTGTGGCTGGACACGGGGTACGTGCATCCGTACTTTCTGTAGCTTGTACTCATTGTTCAAGACCGTAGTTTACGCTTGGGATGCGTTTGTAGTTAACGAATAAGGAAGCTTCCATGTTTGGATGATGTCAGGTCATGCGGCGTCATCGGCAGACTCGGCACGTAGGACCCTTGATAAGCCGAAACCCACTAGCCACCTAATCCCACTAGCCACCTCATCACCGCTCCATCCCCCTACGTTCGCCCCCCCAAGCTGATAAATTGAGGAGGTGCGCCCCGCCCATTTCTCTTCTGCACATGTTTTGTTGTTTCCTAATTGGTTTTCGTAGTCTTCGGTCGCTATTTATTCGTGATGGCTCAGGCCGTCGAACCGCAACTAGGTACAAGCTATTTACTGAGACATGTCTCGATACTCATTCTCGCATTTCAGCTATGGATTGTGATATTCCCCAAGGTGACTCGAGTCTTGGTAAATGGACTAATACCCGTGATCAGAGTCTATCACTAACTTTTTGGACATTGGACTCTCGCCTTGTGTCTCAAGACGAAGTTATGTTTTCCCCCACAAATAAACGCCACTGTTCAACAAAACTGGCAAAAGGCAAACAATATCATCGAGAGCCGAACATCTCGGACAATATAATGGCTATGGCACCCGAGCTTCGTGAAATGGTGAGTTTTTCCCGCACTCAATTATGATTCTAACGTGGGTATACATAGATCTTATCCAATCTTCAACCGATCAATCTTATCGCGCTTACTTGGTCAAATAAATATTTCCACGACTTGCTGATGCATCGATCGGCAAGGCCTACCTGGCGGAATGTGATGTGGAATGTGATAGGCCTACCACCATGCCCCCCCGAGATGATCGAACCTCGTTACTTGTCATGGGTCTTTTGTAAAGTCTGCACGGTACGTTTTCTGGGTTCGACCGACGAATCAACTTGATCAACAGATATATAGCTATGTGGTAAAAATGTAAAGTCCACCAAGATGGACGAGATCTCACTCGGTGTGCGGCTGTGTAAAACTTGTCGCCAGAAGAGGTCGGTTAATTAGGTAATCTGGAGTGTACCTCGATTTACTCAAATTGGACTAGCTTGGTATTCTTTGATGGTTTAACTCCTGAACTCCGGAGTCTTGTGCGTCATTCTGGCGGTAAGTCGCACATTCAACAGAAATAGTGAATTTCACTTGAACTTGACTGTACAGACGTCTCCAGCATATCCGGGTCAAAGACTTGTGTCTTGCGTGCTGAAGCTCTCGAAATTTCCGCCCAGTTCAACAAATTGAAACAAATTGAAGACCAATCCGCGCTAAAAGCCTGGTCAGAGGAGCGTCAAAGAACGTTGGCGAATTGGAAGAGGGTGACGACACTTGGCTACTTGTAGCAAGGCTGATTTTAAGCTATATTGCAGAACGTCAAGGAGATTGGGTATTTCATCGAACGGTTGAACCATGACGAGAATCAGCAATCGAGAGAACTGGAAATCAAGTTTCGGCAAGGGTGAACAGTCCCTCATTCCACTATTACGAATCGACTGATTTCTTTTTCTCAGAGTCGAATATCGACTCGTCGAGTTGGGATGGGACCGCGCAGATATGAGGTTTAGCTTTAGTTCTCCAATGAAGTACACGTGGTTTTCAATGGTTGAACAACGCAAGATTTTATCCGATCGAGGTAGGTTTAGGACGTTTGCGCTATCAACGCTCATGGACCTTTTTGCAAGTTTGGAGTGCTCTTTTGCCCAAGCTACTTCCTTGCCTCAACGAGAATCGCGAGGCCCGGCTTAGAGACGAACGATTCAAGTCTCGACATGATCGTTTAACAACTTTACTTGCTATTCAATTCAAATCTCTGCCGGTTGTTCGGCTTGCGGTCAACCCACCTATGAATCACCCGTGGAACTTCATGGGTACCAGCAGCCCCGTTATCGCCTCGCATTCGGGTGTATTTCCCAAGCTCGTTGACGCGCTTCAATGGCCAATTGTTCGGGAACTACTTGATACCGAGATTGATGCAGACAGCATGGCAAACAGATTCGAGGAAAGACGACCCCATATCGACAAGCACATAGCCGATTGGAAAGCCGACGTCGAAGCACACATGGTTGCTCTGCTGTACCAAGGTCGCAACCACGTAATTGAACATATCTCCTTGGCACATCAACTTGGCAATCCACTCGCGAACCTCTCCGAGCACCAGATGATTCTTTTACGCGCGGACAGCTTTTTTCAATTTAAAAAATCGGCGGTTGGACGACCACTTTTGTATGATGCTGCGATCGCGGCCTGGTACACGTGCAGTGCTCTCAGTACTACCCCCTCAAAACCTCTAGACTTGAATACTTTTCGTCGGTATGACGAGGCACAGTCTGCCGCTCAAGTCTTGCTGGCGAGTTTGGGGCGGTTAAATGCGTGTTATCTGGAGCTTGGAACTCTCGGGAGGCGGTATGTCTGTGCAAGGTGCTACGACAGCTCGCCCAGAACATGGGAAGATATAGCAAGTATCCTAAACAATACTTGAAACTACTCGCTAATTAAGGGATCCTAGGTATATCATTATGTTGAGCAGAAACGATGTTGGGACAAGATGCAACCTATAATTGAAACCCTTGCTCAACAAGGCATTATATACAATAACGTTCATTGTCCTACTAGGCTCCCTGCTAAACCGATGATCGAACTGTCACTTGGCGATGAGCCTATGATGTCGGCAAATGTATTGCGAATTTGTTCAATTTGTGACGAATTTCCCATCAAGCTCAAGGTACGCGGAGTTGAAGAAAAGATTTTTATGCATTTGCTAGAGGTGTATGTTTGGTTTCACGCACTATTGCTATGTGGTTATTGAATTGGGTTTATTATGACAGGCATGAAATCGCTGAGCCTCGGGCAGGCGAACACTACAAGACTATAACACCTCCCAATGGCCCTAATTTCGCGACAATTAATGAAGACTTCTATGACAGCGATTTCGACGATGATGGGCCGTATGGACCATTTGAGTAAGGGAATGACTGGGTGGCTGTAAGATCTGAAAATACGCGTTTCTCAATATTTATTTAATGTAGACCAAGCCCTGGAGCACCGAGTGTTCAACGAACGAGAAATAGAACGTGCAGAGCGCACATTTTGTTTTAAAATTGCCATTTTTCAGTTTGCTAAAGACGGTGTTGTTGGCCCATTGCAGATTCGAGAGCTTGTAGCCAATTTCGGTAAGGTTAAATAGCAGGTTGGTTGACAGGTTACGGGGACAAAGTCGCGCAGTCGTTTCTTGAGCTAATTTTTGTTTAATCGACATTCTATTGATAGCCGTTATGGTCTTCCGCTTTCAAATAGGTCTCACCCAACTCGAATCGTTGGTTATCTTACGTCTGTCCAAGTATTGTATAGCGGATTGACTTACAGTATGTTTTACATGGCATTTTATGGCCTATCTGATATAATTATTACTCTCGTACCTTTGCGTAGAGACCGTGTGTTTGGTGTGGATACGATGAGCTGGAGATGGATACAGCAAGCGCCATCATGCTGACAAACCGGAGCGCTTATGCTGTTGACCTTATCAAGATTCGACCACGATTGATTCCCGTCTTGGCACTGGTCGCCTCTGTATTATCAAACATCTCATGGAAAAAGACAAAGATGAAATCACCGAGGTACGGAACTCTATCCTATGAGACAAAATAGGTAGAGAACTAACGTGTGGACAGGATAACGTTCAATACTTTCAAGCAATGATAGCGCAATTGAAGGAGTTGAAGGAGAAAATCGGGTAAGTGGCCTAGACAAAATCAATATAGATGGACTAACAGTCCAGGGAATGGGCAGCAGAGGTAACGAGGAAGTGGAAACTACGTTACCCGACGTTTCAGCAATCCTAAGTCGCCTAGAAGAACATAACACGATCGCATCAGACCCCGATACACGGGTTGAGATGGTAATCGCAATGGTAGAGTTGGGCGACCTGTTGGACGTATGCTTTGAGAGAGACAAAAAGGCACAATATATCGAGTCAGTGGTACAATGCCGATCCACTGCGTTGAAAGTTGCTTCGCAGGATGACCTAACGGCGCCGTTCGTCGGGATACTGGCTCTCAGGCTTGGGTCCTGCTATTATTCCCGATTCAAGGTGCTTGGAGAGCTGAAAGATATTGATAACGCGATCGAATACCAGTCCCAGGCAATCGGGCTCGCACCCGCGGGGCATGCGAATATGCCCATGTGGCTCAACAATCTCGGACTCTCGTACCAGATTCGATTTGAGTGCCTTGGGAGGATTGAAGACATCAGAAAGGCCATCGGGTATCAATCCGAGGCAATATTACTCACACCCGCCGGGCATGAAGATATGCCTACTTGGCTCAACAACCTTGGAAGATCGTACCAAGCCCGGTTTGACCACCTCGGACATGTTGAAGATATCGAAAAGGCAATCGAATATCAATCCAAGGCAATCTCACTCGCGGACGGCGGGCATGAAGATATGGCTATGTGGCTTAATAACCTCGGAATCTCGCACCAGGGTCGATTCGAGTGTCTTGGGAAAATTGAGGATCTCGAAAAAGCAATCGACCATCAATCCCAGGCGGTCCTACTATCGCACAATGGCGATGCAGCTATGGCCCTATGGTTGGCCAACCTCGGAAGCTCTCATCAGAGCAGGTTTGAGCGCCTTGGGAAGGTCGAAGATCTTGAAAAGGCAATCGAGTACAAATCACAAGCAATCTCACTCACACCCGCTGGACACGTAAATTTGCCCGCGCGCCTCAACAACCTCGGAAGGTCGTATCAGAGCCGATTTGAACGCTTTGGGAAGATGGAGGATATTGAAAAGGCAATCGAATTTCAAACACAAGGAGTCTCGCTCACGTCTGAAACGCATCCGGACATGCCTGCGTTCCTCAGCAACCTTGGGAGATCGCACAAGAGCTTGTTTGGGCGTCTCGGGAAGGTTGAAGACCTCGAAAAAGCGATTAAGTATCAATCTCAAGCAGTCTCACTCACACCTAAGGAGCATTCAAAATTGGCTATGTGGCTCAACAACCTTGGAACCTCATACCAGGCACGATTTGAGCACTTCGGGGAAGTGCAAGATCTCGGAAAGGCAATTGAATATCAATCTCAGGCGGTTTCACTCACATCTGATGGGCATGCGAATATGCCTATTTGGCTCGGTAACCTTGGAACCACCCACCACACCCGATTTGAGCATCTTGAAAAGGTGGAAGACCTTGAAAAGGCGATCGAGTACCAATCCCGAGCAGTCTTGCTCACACCTGAAGGACATGCAGATATACCTACATGGCTCAATAACCTTGGAATCTCGCACCAGAGCCGATTTGACCTGCTTGGGAAGGCTGAAGATATTGAAAAAGCAATTGAATATCAATCTCGGGCGGTCTCACTCACACCTGGGGGGCATGCGGATATGTGTTTGCGGCTCAAAAACCTCGGAATATCATACCGGCAGCAATATCAGCATTTAAATTCCTCAGAGGCACTGGCCCGCTCGATTGAATACTTCCACAGGTCTGCTTTTTTCCTCACAGGGCATCCGCATCAACGGTTTCGCGCTGCTCTCCAATGGGTGAAGCTCGCCCCTTTGATATCCACTTCTGAGACTCTCCTTGCATTTCAAACCGCGATCGATCTCGTCCCTCATGTAGTATGGATTGGCGAAACTATATCTCAGCGGTACGGCGACATTCGCCAGATTGGTACCTTAGCCACACAGGCTGCTGCTGCTGCGATCTCTGCAGGCAAATATGATCGCGCACTTGAATGGCTTGAACAAGGCAGATCGGTTGTTTGGAATCAGACCCTTCAACTTCGGACTCCATTTGACGAACTTTCCTCTGTCAACCCAGTGCTTGCCGTCAAACTTCAGCAAGTCGCTTTTGAGCTTCATAACGCCGCTTCGCGATCAAGTTTTCAATTCTCCCAGTTGGGTAACGAGCTCCCCCCAGAACAGGTCGCTCAGAGACATCATCGGCTTGCCGAACAGTATGAAGAGTTGATCAATGACATCCGTTCTATTGATGGATTCAGGGACTTCTTGCGTCCTAAAAAGGCCTCGGAACTTTTACAAGCTGCCCAGACGGGGCCTATAGTTATAGTTAATGTTCACGAGTCTCGATGCGACGCGCTTGTGTTACATCCTGGGGCAACCGAAGTTCAATATGTCCCTCTACCCAACCTGAGTCACTCTGGAGTCGCTGCGGCTCGAACAAAGTTGGACAGATCCCTTCAGCTCCAAGATCTTAGAGAACGTGGTGCTGTTCGTAGGCCAGATCGTATCGCACATCAGGCAAAGTCACAACTAGATCCATTCGAAGAACTTTTGAGCATGCTGTGGTCTGACATCACCGAGCCGGTTCTCGGCTATCTTGGATATCTGGTAATTTCAACTCCATTGGACTACATTGTTGGTTGTTGATAAAATCGCTTAAATTTATTTACGTTTAGAAACTGCCAATCCCAGAAACCATGCCACACGTTACCTGGTGTACTACGGGTCCATTGTCATTCCTCCCGCTGCACGCATCCGGCCTTTACCGCGAACAACAGGCTCGAGTATTCAATTTTGTTATATCGTCCTACATCCCAACCCTTACTGCTCTACTTGCCGCCGCAGCCTCTGCTCCCAAAATGCATCATAAAATGCTGGCGATCGGCCAGGAAGCCACTCCCGGTCATGCCCGCCTGCCTGGGACCAAATCAGAACTCGCATCAATCCAAAAATATGTCCAACCGCCAAACCACTATAACCAAGTAGTCGGCGGCGACGCAACCATTGCATCAGTGCTAGCCGCAATGGAGATGTCAGATTGGGTTCACTTTGCTTGCCACGCGCACCAAGATGTACTCGACCCGACCGAGAGTGGGTTCCTACTTCATGATGACATGCTTAATTTGGCATCCATTATGCAGAAGTCGCTCGGAAACAAGGGTTTGGCATTCCTCTCAGCATGTCAAACTGCTACAGGAGACCGAGATAGACCCGATGAATCTGTGCACCTTGCATCGGGCATGCTTTTGGCGGGTTACCCAAGTGTGATTGCTACAATGTGGTCCGTTAAGGATCAAGATGCCCCAATGGTTGCTGATAGAGTGTACGGCCTACTTATGAAGGACGGAAAGATGGACTATCGAGGTGCGGCCGCAGCGTTGCACGCTGCGGCGGGTGAGCTGCGGGCACAAGTGGGAGAAAGAAAGTTTGGGAGATGGCTACCTTATATCCACATTGGCATTTAGGAACTTATGAAGCTCTTAACTTCTGTGTGAGATCATAAGCGCCCGGGAAGCACCGGGAATTCGAAGTCGGACGTTCGCATTTTTTGTACGGGCCATACAATATTTGTACTTTGAAATGTTATAAATATCATGTATCCGACTTCCTGGGGTCTGGCTTGGAACCCCCTCAAATTTCACTAAATTGTGTCTCCTTCATTAATCACCCAATAGGTCTGTATTTTCTCTAAAATGTACTAGTACTATACTACTGTAGCCCCGCAATATAATCGTTGCAAAACAAAACCATCTAAGTTACTATATCCTTGCACAATCGGGGAGGATTTCCAAATCCGTCCCAACTTTCGGGGCCCGGGGTCTTACGGTATACGTATAAGATGTGTTCAGTATCGGGTTAGAATGATACAGCATAGGCTCTAATCTAAATGCCTTATCGTAAATGTATCATTGTCAATGGCCGCCTTCGTACTGTAACTGCCATACGCGATGGTTCACAGCGCATTTAGTCTAACCCGGCCTCGTTTCGTGTGCCGTCATCTTGTTTTCTCTTCCAAATGAGCAGCAAACGGATATTAAAATAGTATTTTGAGTGATATATAGACGATATGCTCACTTTTTAAAGTCTTGGCCCGCACAAAATACGTACCCGACCATTTCCAGTAATAACGACTACCCTATAGGCAACCCATCCAATTATCGTCTCACAGAAGCTCTGGTTCTAGCTTACCGCAAGCTATTTTCTCGCTCGAACCAGTCCAGAACCTTTCTCAAGTCAAAATTTAAGTCGCCCGTCATAGCGTTGAGAGATTTGGGCCGGTTGAGAGTAAGCTGAAGCACATTTTTTGCTGGATAAGAAACAACAAGGTGAGACCCATGAGCTGGTGGGGGGGAGTATTGAAGAATTTTGGAGGCATTTGCGCATGCGAGGTAATCATGACGAAGACTAGAAATCTGAAGAACTTGGTATTGAGTAGAATCATCAAGGTAAACCGGTTCACAGGTGCTACCGACTGCCGGAGAGGATAAGTGGAGCCAAACAAGCGGCTAAGCGCTGGGCGCACGATGAAATCTGACTTTCCGGCCCTGCACCACTATGTTCTGCTCCGAGCAGTGTACATGATGGAAAAGGGCGCATAGAATCAAAGTTTCTCTTGGGATCTGGGAAGGTTTCAATCGTATTTTTGCCGAGCGATAAGCCCTACTATTCCACCGATGCCAGCAATCAGCACGACATCCGATGTCCTCACATCTTCGGATCCCACTTCGGCGAGTTGAACTGGCGAAATAGTACACCCAAGAACTGAATTGAAATTTAATCCTGGTAACACAGCGGGACGCAGCGTTTCGGTCTTAGTGCTCATGGTTTAGATGTGGTAAATCACTGAATCTGCAGAATGTTAACCGAGTCTGATGATGAGCCCACTTACTCAGATTGGCGCTTTAAGGCTCCAAGAATAGCTGCTCCAAGGGGTGCAGACAAAACATGGTGGATCCTATAGCTAAACAATCACAAGTCTAAATTCAAATACAATGGTACCTCGAGCGTGGCAATAGGTTAACTAAGAGCCGAGACAAATGTTAATAACAGAGTTGTTGAAGACCGCTAAACACCTTTGCACAAATGAAACGGTGAACGGAGAAAGTCAAACATTGTACGTAATCCAAGAATGAGACCGAACTGATCCTATGTCAGAAAATGACGCAAACCTTTAGCATATACCCAACAATAACATGAATGAGATGGCAACTCACAAACGCAAACTACACTTTCACCCTCGAGCGTCCGAGGTTAGGCAACGACTTTCCACCCATCTTCCTTGGGCCCGAGCCACATCAGACGCCTATCCTTCGACAAGCCCGGGAAATCCTTTGGTGCGTCGTTCGTATCTAAGTCGAACGCAGCCATGCTCGTGTCCCCAACAAGCGGGTACCGCGATCGTAATTGAACTGCTAGAAAGACAACGCCTACAACAGTGACGGAAAGCTGTAAGGCGAGCCATGCAAACACCCGCCTAAGGTCGACCCGAGCTTGTAAAGACGACAACGCAGGGGAATAATTGGTGGAGTATTCCCCAACCCCTGTGTTTCCTAAAGTTGTCTCTGCCACGGTAGTCCAAACTCCCGAATACGCCCGGGAAAGTACTTCGGTAATGTAGTCGTTGGCATTATTCAGGAGCGAGGGTAGGGAAGCATTGAACATATTGAGATAATTCGTTACGTTCCCCAATGTGGGTGCAGCCAGAAATTTGATCAGGTCGGGTTGCAGAATAATTGTACTGGTGTTCTGCACCGGTACCGTGGATAACGACGAGATTTGGCAATTGTGACATTCGCCCGCACCCATATGGTAGGTAACTCGAGCGGCCGCGAAACACCAACCATGGTCCTGAAAGAAGCTAGTATTCGTGGGAAACCTTAACGCTATTGTATTATCGATCGCCAAACAGTCCGTGCCACTTCTAGATCTCTTCTTAGTCGTGGAGGTATTAATGACCAAAAGGCGCGCCCTGGTCAGAACCGGTGAAGATAGGTCATCGGTAGTGGGTGCATTTCCGTAAGGGATTTAGAACGGAAATGCACACAGTGTTGGCCGACTCCGCATCGAGGCCAAACGTGTACAAACCCTGCATAATAAACTGATACTCTTCTGTCAGTCCGAACTGCGATTCGGTATATCCTTCAATGAATAATCCCACTTCGGTTTCATTGGTAAACCAGCCGATGTCGCTAACCCAGAAAATCGGTATCGTTACATTGGAGATGATAGTTCCCACGCTGAGTTGGGACGCCCCTGGAAGGACACGTTTGAAGACCCCCTTTTCAATTTCCTGGTCCCAAGCCATGCTGGAAAACCCCGCAGCCTGAATCACAAGCGCATTTTGCCACCAATCTGGTAAGCCCGTGAAGCCATAATTTGTATCACCACTTGTTGGGTCTAATCCAGTGACTGAGAGACTCATAGTGATATCATGCGACAACTTGGCCAACATGCTTGACGGCGCCCATGAGATTGCACCTGTTAGGAGAGGCGAGGAGTATTGCGGGACGAGGGTAAGGAGTAGGAGGATCCCGATGAACGACATCAAGTCATATCGGAAATACCCAGTCGGATGAACGACCCCGGAGCCAGTTATCCACTTGAGATCTCGACGTCGCAACCCAATCTTCTCCATGATCAAGAACGAGCTACGCTAGTATAATGCAGTCGCCTAGCCCAAAGTAGCCTAATCGAGAATAACGATCATGGTAGAAACAATTGTTGTGATGTCGGATTGCAGTAGAATATATTGGCTGGTTGGAACCCGCGTGCCGTCTGCGAGCTTTGCCAGTGGCCTTCGGGTGGACTCGTCGAGAAGAAAGTTGTTGCCATTGATGTAGAATAGGACGAGGATGGTGATGAGGATGGTGACGAGGAAATGGATAAATAAAGGTTGAAGCGTCTTCAGCCAACCTATAAATGTGCCTCGAGCCTTGCGGCGGACTGGTTTAGGTTTGCTGGGCGACTTATCGCTGGCGACTACGGCCGTGCCTAATGCCCCCAAGTCTGAATGGATCAGAGGGACTGGAGCGTACTCGGGCTGATATGAGGGAAATGTCGCATTCGGCATGTCTGTCCGGTGCGAAGCCACAGTGAACACTAGTATACGTACTGAAAAGTGTGACGAGGAGTCAATATAAGCGTTGGCGTTGGCGTGCACGCGCTGGGGCAAGGATAATGAAGGATCGTCAAGTAAATTGCATAGATATATAATAAGATCTCACTACTAAATCGGTCACCAATGATATGTCTCCAAGCAACGTTCCGCTACCCCTAATATAGCCATACTCTTCCAAAATTGTCCTTTAATGGCGCAGATATTAGGGTTAGGTGGGTCGTCGGTGATGTAGTACCATTTTGGGAAGAAAATAAGTTGCCACAGGTCGTCGATGCGAATCTGGCATGCAATACCCGAGGGCTGTGCAAGGGCTATGCGCATCGGGAGCGTGGGTTGGACAAATGGAGGGAGATCAGATGATCGCCAAGGCTGTCCGCCTGATATCAACATCTGAAGGCTTAGCCAGGTGTCCTGATTTGAGTTTTTCAGCTTCAGGTCGGCCGCAAGTATGAAAGCAAACCCGAAACAACCCTAACACTCCCGGGAGAATTCAACTACCCACAGGCCCCGTACACATGGGGTAGGCGCTCCCCTATATGTAGTACCCAACATCCAGCACACCTATTAGTGCGGGCAGCCAGGTGCTTGGCCAGCTTGAGTTGTTTCCGCAGCCAGGGATGCACAGCAGATCGATGCACACCCACTGGAATCGGTGAACCAATCAATATTCCAGTCAATTGCCGCGTGTTCGAAAATCATACTGAACCAAACGAGATATGTTGAGCGCTGGGCGTTCGCGCACTCCAGGCCTTTTTACGGGATCGAGCGAGCTAATTGATTATGCGAAAGATTACTAACACTGCATTGCTCAAAATAGGTTCGCATGGTTTGCAATAGGGACGAGACCCTGGTCGTTCTTGGCATCGTGACAGTGATCTAAATCGCGCCCATGATACCATCGTAGGCTCGTGACCAGCCGCCCCGCAAGCTCGACCTTGTGCCCTTCAAGCGTGAACGCGAAACGACGAACATTGCATACAAATTAGGAAATTCACGAAAAAGTCCAAGCCCCAATGGACAAGATAGGAATGCGTGCCAGACTTGGAAAGCAGGATCACCGGGAGAAGATCAAACTCAGGGCACAAGGTCGAGCTTGCGAGACGGCTGGTGTAACTTGTCAATGCGTTCGAGGCCCGAATTTTGATTAGTCCCGATTACAGTTGGTTGTAATGAATTTCGATTAGTCCTTGTCCACAACAAATCTTGTCGCATTTAAGTAGATATTGTAAACTTGCTTCGGGGAATCAGATGAAAATACAACCCAGTGAAGTATAAATTCGCATTTTGCACTGGTAATTGTAGCCATGTGGGCACGTTTATAATGTAACATAATGATAGGTTGGCATTCGCACCTGGGGGTGCAATCGCAGATTGAGTTGGATAGATGGGGATTTGTGTAAGAGACATTTCGGTTTGTCGAAGACAGATGCAAAGTTTTGCTTCGGGCCATGTGACTATCTAAGCACGTGCATTTTGTGTGTGGGGACAGTGGCGGGTCACATTCTGACGTCACCTCTCCTAGTCAGGTATGTGATCTTTCGCATCTCCAAACTTTGCGTTCATCACGCGAGTAATTATAGTATGCATTGTGTAAAATAAAGCAATACAAGTAGAAACCTGGTGCTACCCCCCGATCTGATTTAGAATGCATGAAAGGTAGAAAAGAAAGTCTGGGGCACACTATTGGGGTGACGTGGGGGGATCGGTAAGGGTGGTTGGGGTGAAACTTGGAAGGTAGATTGTGACGGCAAAATACGAGACTCCATCGGAATCGGCTGCTGAATGTTTGAGTGAATATTTTGCAGCTAAAACCACTGTTAGCCAAGGTATATGCGAGCGTAGGCCAATGCCTTACTCGATAATCACTTGTTCCTTGTGGGTCGACCAATGCCTGGTATGCTAGTGCACCGGTCAAGTGCTGTAGGCCTGGATCCTGCAACAAACACTATCAAAGGTGATAACACGTGGAAACAGGATCTCACCGGAGGTGCCCCGAAATGCGCATATGGGTAGGTATTCTTAAAATCATGGGCTAGTGGTGACAGGTGTTGCGAGTAGCTACCAAAAGTTGGCCTAGGAGTCAACGGCACGTTGTTTTGCAGGACTGCATGCTGCTCGGCAAAATAGGGAGACTGGAGGGACTGCATCTGTGAGAACGCAGAGATTGAGCATGCTAATTGCACTGGTGCTTCGCTTCTCTGCACAAAGGGTGGAAGAGAAGTCACTGGAGCGGGAAGAGTGTGGGGATGTGCATACGGGAATTGGGAGTCGGGAATGATTATTCTGGTGCGTTTTGCCCGGGGTGCGGCCAAAGAGCTGGCAGATTTGCGCTTTGTTTGCTTGCGGGCTGTAGAAACAGGTACGTACTCAATTTTGAGCGTTGTGATAAGGCTGACAAGTTCGTCGGCGTATCTGTCCCACCATAGCCATTTAACACGTAAAACCTTCTCAAGCAGGTCACGGCTAGGGATGGGGCCAATGGACGAAATATGCTCAATGAGACAGTTACTCAGGATGCCTGCAGATGACCATGTTGAGCCAGAGAAATCACGCTGCCAAATCTTGTCCCGCCATTCGACTAGTACCCGCTGTGCTGGCTTGAAAGGTACGCCCCTCCTCGGTAACTTTAGCTGGGATTGATTTATAAGTGTACGAGGGTATAGTTTCTTTGTCTTGACAATGTCTGGTACGCAATTGTTGCAGCATTCAACAGTGGGAACTATTATGATCGCCCATGGAGTAATTGAGATGTGAGCAAAAGTTCCCCGATGTATCTAAATCATTGGAACTAACCAATTGGTTGGTTGTCAAAAACCTTGGTCCAGATATGTCGCACGCAACCATTTGTTTGTACCATTGCATATGTACCTTCAGCCGGCGAGTCGTCATGTACCTCAGGTTCAGCTCCAGGAGCATCGGATTGAAAACCACCTTTACGAAGCGCCGAGCGCTGTTGACGTTTGTTCCCAGGTTTGCTTTTGGCCACTCGGTTAGATTCCCCTGGGCTAGTAGGGTCAACTTTGCATGCTGATGGCTCAAACAGCAAGATACCAAGTCCAGTTCGACCGGGCCCTCTCCCAGCACGCCCCCAGCGCTGTATGAGAGCAGATAGAAATGTAATTCGCCATTGAACCACCACATCAATGTCGGGTATATCACAACCCTGAGTATATTTTAGCCTACATGCGTAATTCCATGATCTAGTAACTTACCATACCTGCTGCATCTGTACATACCAATACACGAATATTATCTTCCCGGAGCTGCTGCATGGCCAATGCACGATACTCTTGAGTATGACGGGAGTTGTAAGGACGAATTATGCCTGCATTGCGCAAATGATCGGGTAACAACGAGGTGAGAAACTGGACTATTTGTCGGCCAGTATCAATATTATCGGCGTACACCAGTGTCTTAGGAATGTCGAAAGGGTGGAATGTCGAGTCCGGAATGACGAATGCAAGATCATGTAATGATTTGAGTGTGTACTTGCAACGAAGGACAGCAATCGTGAGGTTGGGTTTGTGATTTCCCTCATTGATTAACACATGGTCGGTGGAGAGATTAAGCTTTGGGACAAGATCCCGCCGGACCCGTGGTGTAAGTGTTGCAGAAAGAGCGATGACAGGAGTTCGACGAGGGAGAAATTGTCTGACAAGATGGAGCGCACCATATTTCTTTCGAAACGAGTTGCTCCAGAAAGAAACACAGTGTGCTTCATCAATCACCAGAGAGAGAACCGATTTTGTGAAGGTTGAGTTACGCAGAATCACATCAATTATGCGACGTGAAAGCAGCGACTCAGGGGATATCAAGATTATCCGGTATTTATTGTTAACAACTTCCTAATGTAAATGCGATAATCGTATACGCAGGAGGAGTACATATGGAACACAACTTACTTTCAATATTTCTGTTGAGCCATTCCCGATCCCACTATTAATGATAATGGCCGACAGACCATGTTTCCTCTCAAATGTAACTTTCTAGATGTTTTGTCTATGAATCTGGACTTTGAACTAGATGATGACATACCATCTCCTCCTGCAATGCAATCAGGGGGCAAACCATAATTGTGGTTTTCCTCAAGTTCTCCTCGTAGACGTATGGGCCAGCAACAATGGCTGTTTTGCCCCGACCTGTGGCAACATGCACAATGCCATCATAACCAGCAAGCTGTAGCATAGTACCATCAATCTGGAATTGGTGTGCTTTCTCCCAACCAAAGTGCCGACACATAGTTTCGCCCAAGTCCTTATACCTCTCACGCAGTACTGGAGTAAGGATATCATGCAAGTTAACCATGTAGTCAGATATCGCACAATGGTCAGGAGATAGTAGTTGGGAGGAAAAGGGTATATTACACCTTTCCAATAGAAGTAATCAAACGTGTTCAAAAACAGTTAGAATAAAAATCCTAGATTTAAAAGGTTAGTATGTCACCGCTTCATCCTAGCCACAACTTGAATGGACATACCAATTCTCCCTATGCAACCTGACATTATCCAAACCACTGATGAGGAAGAATGGGAAGATATAGAAGATACGAGTGATATGAGTGATAATCCGACGAAGAAGGTGAGTGATGACTAAGCCAGTGGTTAGTCCGATCGCTCAATAATTTTGATTGGCAAGGTGGCAGACGCAATATTGTCAAAGGGACAGGATACAAGGAAATATGTCAGATTATAGAGTTCTTAGTGAACTGTGTAATAGCTTTACTTACAAAGATATTCATATAGGCCCATGGCAAGCGTATGTCTCCTCCAATAAGTGAAACATCTGAACTTGGAGGCTTGTTGAAGTGGGCAAGGAAACACTCACCGGTGTGTGGCTAAACTATCCAGACTATTGAGACAACTCATGTCACCTTAAAAAATAGCATAAATATGAGAGTGTTGGAACAGCCTCGCCGGTATCAGAATCTAGCCAAAGCAATAAGGAAGATATCCTTTTTGGAATCTTAAATGTGCTTCTCACGGACCTTTCACACAAAAATCTCTCTTTTGTCGACCTCTTGCTATTTGTTTTTCAGCCCAAACGACACTCGAAGACAATTGTCCTCCGACGAGAGCATTTTTGGTCACATAAGGCGGAAGTTCGTCAGTTACTCAAATACTGGGTTGACTCACGACAATCTCAAGCTGGAAGAGAACTTGTTATTGATTTTATGGTTGACTTTGTTGGGGACAAGCTACAGGGCGAAGCGCGAGCTATCACGAACAAAGGGACATTTAAAACTGCCGGTCATCGAATTGGACCTGAATATTTGGAACGTGCATTTAGGATCAGAGAGGTGTTGAACGCACTCAATTTACACTGTCCGTTAACTGTTCGAGTCTTGACGAAGATTGCAACCAGCCCGCGTCAGCAGAAAAGTGGCGGGGTGACACGTTCAGTGCAAATAGTGAGCAACATTGCAACATTTGTTGGACCCTGTCGATCCAGATAACTAACACATGCACACATAATAGGCTGTTATGTCTGCGGCTACAGTGCTCCTTAGGCGGCACAATCAAAGAAATAATTTGCCTCAGACCCACCTTGCACTATATATGTTTGGAATTGGACTCCAGCGACAAGGATTTAATGTTTTATCTCATCTCGGAAGTGTGATCTCGTATGCAAGTCTTTTGCGTGGCCAAGAGACCTTGGATCGAGGGCGCAGAAAGCGACGCACATCTACACAAGTAAAAAGGCCAGGTCAAACCTCCGTAGTTGGAGGGGTTCAAGCCCAAAGGGTCGTACGAGATGGACCAATCAAAACACTTTCAGCTGAATGCCGCCGACTCGTAAGGGCGCACTGGAAGTCAGAAGTTTTCTATGGACTTATCTTCGATAATATCAACCTAGTTTTGAAGGTTTCCGAGCAAACACTGGGTCATACTGGTGGGTACATACCCTGTTGGATGTTATATATGCTGCCTCGCTCAAGTTGAGCACACACTACTATGTGTTGTGATTCATGAAGCAACGTTATTATATATTATATAAATGGCTGCTAGCTAACCGTACATTCTATTATAGATTCCCAAGAGAATGGGACGTGTGCAACTGTATTTGAGCTCTGGCAGGCAACGGCAGAAGCACTGGACTACTCGGCCGCTGCTGATGCTTTTTTGCATGCACGTTCACTCCGCATTGAACAAGTCTTGTATACGCCAAGCGAAATATCAATCCACCGGAAACTAATGATTCACGCTGTTGCCCGAATTGTGATAAAATTTGGGGGCGAATACTTCCAACAATATCAATCCCTCCTCGATGAATCTCAACCTGTAGTCCTTCCAGTGATTACGGCACATAAAACTACATTCTGGCCACTTCCAACCATGGATATCGACGAATCGTCCATCAGTGGTGTGATTTCTGTCATGGAAACAATATTCAAAGAGCTCACTGTCGACATATACTCCGAAGACTCGTCACAGAGCATTGTTCTTGTTGCCGGTGACCTGAAATCAGGGTTAAACTTACGAGCTGCACAAGAAAGCCGAATGGGGCAGGAAGAGCAGAGATTTTGCCTTGGGAACCTAGAATACGTTATAGGGCTATTTCACGCTAAAATGGCAGCAGTTTCAACCATTTTGACAACACACCTCGGAGCTGCTTCTGCTGGGAAAGACAACCCCGGCTCGCTTGCTTTTCACAATAGCATCCTGGAGCGAAAAGCCTTTGTAGCATCATCACTTCCACCCTTTGCAACCTCGAGAGATCTAATAATGGACTCCCTTGCAGCTCGAGTACTTCATTGCATCACCCGGGTGTCTAAATGTGCAACGCTTCAGGACTATTGTCAGCTTCTTGAATCACGTGATGCAACTACCTCCTCCACTTGCGACACGGGCAATAAAAACTCATGGAACCAATTACTTGACGACGCAGAAGCTGTCTATGATACATATGCAAATACCAAGACTGTAACAGACCTACAATCAGCTCGATTGCTTGCTGATCGAAACACAAAGGAAGGGGATATGGTCTATGAAGGCGCCTTGTTATTCCTTCGTGATGGACTTCATTTGGAGGAATTGTTTAATGCAATTAAATGTGGTCACTCGGGCCGAGTACTCCATATACTTAAGATATATGCACTTTCATTTCGGGGAGCTGGCCGGCCTCAATATGCTCATGAACTCCTCCGCATAATTCATTATTGCGAGGCGGTCTGGCCACCAAAGCTTCGGTGACAATACACTCTAATTCTATTGGAGCAACCAGTGAAACTGACTGGCAACTTTACCAGTGATCTAGTCCTACAAAACTGGCTTGTTAATCCAACAGGACGATCAAAGTCCTTTGTCGAGCTTGATCTTGTCCAGGAGCACTTCATTTTCTGGATCAAGGTTAGTTAGAGCTTTGCCCTACTAATAGCAAGCTACTCACCAGTTAGACAGAAAATATACAGTGCACATGGCAGCAATGCGTCATGGGAGTGGTTATCTATGATCACACCATGCATTGCCACACTTCGAACGCTCATTAAAGATGTCAACAACATGCTCGGAAATTACCAAACAACTCACCATTCAACTCCCGACAAGATGCGAGACATTCAGAAGCTCATTGATAGTCTCCAGAAATTCAACGTGTACAGCGTCGAACCTGGGCGCACATTTGACAACAAAGATGACCCAGTTGTCGATATTGAGACTCTCGGAGTGGAGAAGTTACTATGCAGCAACCCACCAGGGCTAAGTGACTATAATGATGAATTTATTGCGCTACAGCAAACCCGTCGGAGACCTACTATCTCCAGGACCCGTGCACATACCTCCTTCCCTCGACACCCTAACATTTCAGCCCACTCGCAGCCTAATTCGGACCTATCAGCACCCAGAGATACAAGTGTGTGCCACACACAAGGGAGCCAGGTGGGTTTTCAATTCCACAGGTGATCACATCCGCTGAGACCAGTTGTCACCTAAGGATACTCCAGCGTGCGACAACAGTATGGAAAGTCAGGCAACTGGTGGCAGTAATGACCATGAGGGCGATCATATCAATGACATTGACAGTGCGAAGAACATTGTCGAAAGCGAGGGCGAAGGAGAAAACAATGGCGAGAGCGAAGGCGACGAACTTGAAGCAGATGATGTCCGATGGACACTGCCACTGGAGACTGAGAAAGATGTCCGTCTTGACGATATGGATATCGATACAGATGCCGACGAGGACACAGATATGGATGGCGAATTCGGGGAGGGTGACAACGATGTTTATCCTTGAGTCTTGTTACAGTGCTGCATAAATGGCTGCAACGAAAATTGATGTGACCGAGAGTCACGTGATGCAGTGACTCGTGCTGAGAGCCCTGCTTCACAGAGCAGCTTGTAATTGGTTTCTTTCCATACAAATTTACTTATAATTTGATATATAAATATAAATCGAGCATGTCTCTATCACTTATCGCCCTTTTCCATGTAGCCCGGAGTCAGAGTTGCATAGATTCAGATAAGTGCACGTGCCAATCTCTATATGCGTGGCCCCAGTGGATGAGTTTGGCCGTTGCTGTTGTAGAGCGTCACGCAGTGCACTAGATGAAGCACATTAAGGCATATTTACATGGCCGCCACGGGAGATACATGGTTACAAGTGGAAGCGCCCGCTTGAATTTCTACGAAGTCAACTCGTGAGTAGACTTCAACCTCGCCCGAACTCGTCCGGTCGAACGCACTATACAAGCTATACCAGCCGTCGTGGTGAGTCGACCCGCTCCCTGATTTTGGTGCTTCTTTGATTTTCTTCCGCTGATGCCTCGTGCCTTGCCTCTTGCGGGTCGGCTCACCACGACGGCTGGTCACGAGCCTAATACCATCGCATGAATTGAAGGCAATGGGTTGGCGATCTATGTCCCAAAGCCAGGCCTATAGGGATTGACAGTCTTGCGCCGTGGGTACCCCCGAGCGGCAACTGCGGCTGCGATTTCATTGAAGTTTATGCGCTCCGCGTCTGCTCCGTCCTTTGGCTCCGTTGTAGAGGCCGTGCGCGCGGAGAGTAAACTTGACCCCCTCTTACTAGTGGACTGGCATATATCTAGTCGAAATCAGGTCCCCATCCTTGGTTCGAGCCACTTCTCTGCGCTTGCGTGAGTAATATTGTAGCATTGGGCCGTCTCGTATACCGTACTGAGAATTTTACTGGATGATCACATTACGACTATCTAGTAGTTCGACTACATGAAGAATTTATTTCGTCCTAAGGAGATGTATTCCTCCTTTGTGAATGCTAGCCCAAACCAAGATCTGGAGCGCGAACCTGGCAACAAATCCATTGATTCAACATGTTGGAACTGGATATATACCGCGGTGCCATTATTTTGGCATTTTAGCATTGTGATGGGTATAACGGGCTTCATCAATCTCTATGTTGACGGAAATCATTTCAACCTGACTGAGCGACGGCCCTCAGTTGCCCTACCGGACGGAACTAGAACTCCAGGAGGTCATTATGCACCCCTACAATCGGATATTGCAACTCTTCTTTCAACAAGCCAAATGACACTTCGTTGGGTTATCGCAGGCTGGGCGACTTCGTTGGGTTGGAGGGGCGCGTTCTTGCTCATGGAAAGAGTTGGTCTACGACTGCGGGACCTCAAAGGGATCATTCGTTATTCGCTTCTCCCGCCGCCTACCTACCTCAAACATCCACTTGCCTTCCTTGTTGGCTTGACTCTTATCGCGACTATCTTGGCTCAGTCCGCATCGCCCATCATGACAGGTTCCATAACATGGCAGCCTTCTACGTGGCCAGCCAAAACTGTCGCTGAAGAGGTAGTCAATATCTCTGTCGCCTCCAACTCCCAGAATTGGGTGTACTATCAAGAGGCCAGCCGGTTTAGGGAACGCGCGGCAATCCAGGCAGGAGGACTCCTGAGCTTTGCATGGGGTCGGGATGTCGAACTGGGGGTCATGAAGCGAGTTATTCCATCTATTTCCGGGCTGAACATCAATAGCACTATCGGCAACGTCACGATCCCGTACTTTGCAGTCACGTCTCTCGAATGGATTTCGGACCCGATGACCGAGCTCACACCGCTCCAACGTGACGTTAACAAGATGTATTTGACGATGGGTACGAGACAAGGAGCAGGGGCATTGGTCGTCCCTGGCACACTCGGAATTATCCCAAACTCCGAGTGGACCAATACCTCTTCGTTCCCATCTCCTTCGGTCGTTTCAGAGACCGGTACGCTCGTGCTATATACCAGCAAACAGCCCAGTGAGATTCCATGCTTAGCAAATAACTCGATTATTTCCACGCACCTTCCCCCTTCTATCGGATTCGTGAAGCAAGACGTCTGGTGTTACGCGTTTGCTCGCCTGGAATACCAGGCAGGTGTCGGACAATGTACAAATTGCCGGCTATCGTCGTACGGTACCGTCCGAAACGACACGCCACTGACATTACAAGCAGATCCCATGGTATCTGAGGCCCTAGCGCTAGCACCAGATGTAACAAGCAATCTGGTGCTGATGAACATATCTATTCCTTCGTCATGGGGAAGTATCGATGATTACGTAATCGAACTCTTAGCTCGTTCGTACTCTGGCGCCTGGACTGCACTTGCTGAATACCTGGGCAAAGACTCACCACAGCTCATTTCCCGCTTCGCAGCCACTACACCTGCCCTACGAGCCCAAGTCGATCTGACTCGGGTGTATATTTGGCTAGGAATACATCTATTAGTCACAGCGACCGCGGTGATGTTAATGGCGACACTCTCAAAAGCCAAGTACACACTGACCGAAAATATACCCATGGTACCTTTCTACCTTGTGACAAATGAAGTGCCAATGGACGAACATTCTGATTCGTGGGGATTGTTGAAGGTTGAGCCAATGGGCGACCGATGGAAGGTCCGGGTCCAGGGAAGTGGCAGGAATATGTTGAAGCAGGTTAATATACAGGAGGAACAGCTCCTTCATCAGCGTAAACGGAGCGAAGGATATATCCTTGATTTGCCTTCAAACGGACATTCACATTGACCACCATTGCCGAACGCACATTCCGTTATCCGCCTTTAATAACCAGTTATTTGAACTGTATTTTGAACGTAGTATATGTAAATTCTGATATGTTGTCACGATAGGCAGTTTGAGGCTAGGGAATATAAACTTCTATTAGTTTTTACACGATTTAAAGTCAAGGAAAATATCAGTATGACCAATAAGCGTAAGCCCATAGTTATTGATACAAATGCCATTGAACATCTGGTGTTAAAGTTGGTGGCCGAGTGCGGTCGTCGTGTGCCCGAGCTCAGTATTGGCACGCAATGGTGGTTGAACTTGAGATCGTTGACAAGCGCCGCGCGGCTGACAAACTGAGCGCTTGGATTATCCGGGGTACTGTACAAGGAAAGGCAACATTTTTTGTTCATGATACCACTTGGCCTTTGGACGGGCCTCGCGCTCAGTAACGACTAGTACCAGCCGACTTGCGGCTGGGAGCGGCAGCGACCGCGCGTAGCGCGTACGGCCGGGGTGCAGCTGGGGCCGCCCTCCAAGCGAGCTGGGAGGGCGGGCCAAAACCAGTCGCGGAGACGCTCGTAGTCGATAATCTAATGCTGTAAATATTAATACAGAATGTAGCATCTGTTCATGCATTTAGTAAAGGGCTGGGAGGCCGGGGAATTAGAAATAGCATCGGGTATCGGTTACACGCGTTCTCGGTAAGTCGGGAGCTGGCGCAGGTGGAGGAGCGCAAGGAGCGAACGCAAATAGCTCGGGCGCTAAACATAGATAAGCGCCGCCCCTTTCCCTGTGGCCAAGTGTCGTCTTTGGCTCTTTTGCAGGTTGCGTGCCAAATACTCACTATTGAGTATTTCAGCAGGAATATAGCATTAGAAAGTGTCACTGTATTTTTATTTGTTTGCAAGAAACTAGCGCCAATCAACACTTTTGCAAACAGCAATAATTATAAGTTCAAGAGGAGGATTGAACCACCACAAGATTCTATTGAACTATTTAAGTCGATATATAAAAAATGAAATTAAAGTACATAAGATCTAAAGGTCGCCTGAATGAACAGTGAAGATATAGACCGGGCTGGTATATAGTCCATGTATTTATCAGTTTGTATATTGTGGGGCATCATACAAGTAAACATCAAGTTGATTATAGTTGATTATTGGATACATCGGCAACAGCACACACAAAGGGAGGTGGTGTGACTACAAGGAACATTGGACACCCTGAACCGGTCCCCCGCTATACCATGGCGATCAACAGCGCTATAGCTAGAAAATGTACTAAATTATAGAATAACTGGGGAATCCAAGAGCACATCCTGCCATTGCATGTGAGTATTGGCAGATGTACATGTCCTGAAATATATATAGATAGCTTACCTGTAAAACTTTATCATCCATCTTCAATGAAGTCCAAAGCTACGTCCCAAGAGCACACTATGAGGAGAACAACTATAAGGTCATTTAGTTAGGCACCTACCTGTACGAATTGTGGCTTGGGCTGAGGTCTTGTCAACACAATGTGGCTAAATGCCGTGTTAACTGATTTTAAATCATGTAAGTCAGGGTTCACGAACTTAATTGCTCCATATAAATCATTGTGACTAAACTCCCCCCCATGCTCCAGAGACAGACGTTTATATGCTTGCGTAAATGCCTGCAGGTTTTGATCAGAAGTGTTTCCAAGATGGGAGGGAAGTGTTCATTTACATGAGTAAGTGGTCCAGTAGCCCCCTCAGAGCTCACACAATCCACGGCAGCTTGCCGCTGGTGACATGCGCTCCAAGAAAACTATTGAGTTAGTTCAGGAAAATAAGTTTGCGACGTGGTTAGGAGCTTGTGAGAATGACGAACAATTTTTGCCTCAATGCTATCCATAGCCTTTTCTCTTTCAGGGATTTCTTCAAACATCGTGATTCTCGCTGTATTCGAGTTCGAATTCACATGGACGACTTGAGTGAAGGTATTTGCAAGACCCTTGACAGGATCATCCTCTTCTATAGCTATGGGCGGCCTACTGGCAGTCACATGACTGGACTTGCCTCTGAAACCATATCCTCGAAGCTTGCAGCTCAGATCTAAACCATTCTGTCAATCAGGCACCATCACAGGAAAGTGCATTGCATACTAAGAATCCTTCCGCTGGCGCAACACTTCAAGATCCAAATCCGTATCAGCGTTAGTGCTACACACCAAAAGTGGAACCATAATTAAACTTACATCCAAGATGCACTAAGTTCCACATTCCAAATTTAGATTAAATTTAAACTCTAGTAGAATGAGAGAGAGCTAGTGGATGTGACGTACCGTGATTATACTACCCTTTGGGAGCAATGATAGATATTGATTGAGCTCCTGAAACCTTGTTCATCTCGAATTAAAATATCCGGGTGAAGTGCATACCCTATCATAAATCTTATATGCGTTATCAGGTTCGTTGTCGTCCCTTAACTCTCTATACCTAGTTATGAGCGCTGGGCAAGGAGTAAACGTTGGTGAATGGTTTGATGTGCGGCTGAAATCACCTTCTTTATAGTAGACGTGCTCATTTGTCGGGATAATTTGCACTGTGACCCTCTGATGCTCTCCGTAGTGGCCCAACTCAGTATCCCCAGGGACAGGGACCCCTGTACCCGTTTCGACGACCCGAGCTTCCTTGCCTTGGTTTGAATCAGTTTGAAACCTATCCCCGTGTCCACTAACTTTAATGTGTGCGTGTATTAGGATCGGATCGCTTTTGTAGTTATAGGCTTACAATGCAAAAAACGATAGTCCCCATCTTGGGTACCAGTTACTAACCATTCCAGGCTACAGAGCTAAGCTTGAGTCAGCGCCAAAATCCGTCTCTGAACAGTGAAACGTACAATATTCTCTCGTGTTGGATCCGCGAGACCATAAAAACCATCACACACATCGCAGAGTATTCGAATATTTTTAGTCTCATACCCTGAATTAACTACCAAACTATGAGTCGCAATAAGGACAATTCTCTTGGGTTACCTACTGAGCATTTCATGAATAAGTTTGACATCGGTCGCAGTCGACCATAATGGGGCATAACAATCGAGCCGCCCCGTTTCCCTGTATTGTGGAGCTATCTGAAGTGCCAAAAAAATAAGTAGGAAGATACATCCGTCCTACGAAGGAACTCACGATTAAGGCCTTACGACTAACGCGCGGTTGCTTATTAGGTGATTGGACGGTACACGGGTTAGGAACCTGAATCCTGTCTCCGGCTTCGATGGCTCGTCTAATATAGGCTACGATGCTCCCGTCGCCACCTTGAGCAGGATTCTTTCCCTCAGAGACGTTGGCTCGAGAGCTTGGTACGGACATCCTAGGATATGAAGCCTTCTTAGGCACTTTTCGGACACAGGAGAGTAGTTACACTAGTAGCAGTGCTGCAGAGGGTGGGTGAGTGACGATCGACAATGTCGTGATCAAGCGAGTTTTTATTGGCCAACGGCGCTCGATGCACATACCAAAATTTCAAATCGATTCGTTTGACTTGAACCTCGAGGCCTGTTTCACAAAGATTAGTATGGTAGGGTGTGCGTGTCCATCGTTTAGCTTTTCACTTATGCTGTACATCTTGTAGTTGCACGTGGCGCTTATGCTATAACTTGGACAGGTCTTCTTGTGTGTGTCTGATGCCTGGCGCTTGGCGCTCAAACATACTGCCGACTTTGCTATCCTTAGCAATAGGCTTTCGGGGAATGTGCGAATCAACAGTCGTGCGGCGCGCGGCTTATAAATTTATTTCGTCGAACTCTCCGTTAAGCGCTTGAACATAAGAGGTTTGAGGCGCAACATATTTTCAAGGTTGATCGAGTCGAGCAAACAAACTGAAGTGAAATACTTATTGCACTGAGCTCCGTGAGAATGAGCGCTCAACTCTTAACATGGTCAAGATCGATATCTTTTGACGTGAAACCATGTGATGCGGTATAGTGGGCACCTGGGCCCTGGGTATATCCGAGAAAAGAAATGAGTCAGGTGGTTACCCGTTATGTATCGAGCTGATCCACTTGAACAGAAGCGGCCCATGGCCAGCCCAGCCCACTGACCTTGCACCCGCCTTTTCAGTCAATGGCGACGCGTGCTAGTGCTCACAGAACTTGTAAGTCTATCTACAGCTGAGGTAATAAAAACATACTTATGCAGGCACTTTACCTATTATAACTTGATTTGATGGGGCTTCTTTATCTTATCTAGCACAGCCACCAATAATCAGCTAACCTCTATTTCAAATAATTTAGCCCAACCGAGTGACCTTGCATTTTGCAAGGTGATCAATCGGAGTGAGCTGTGTTTTTGCGAGGAAAGCCATTACTGTACGCGTACTCCATGTAAATGCCAGGGTATCCCGCTATGGTACGTGTGCACCCGGCGCCACCGTTATTCTATATGCTACGTCACCATCCAACCTATGCGTGTGTAGGTGCGGCTACCCTACGCTCGGTGTCTGATCGAGGCCAGAACGGCGGAGGGCTAGGTGTCAAGCGCCATTATTGTGCCACCAGCGCGCTGACAAATCGGGGTGCTGTCGTAGGCATTCGGGCTTGAGGCGCCAGCCCGGGCGCTTAAAGAAGAAATAAGGCTATCAGCTGAGTTCGGGCTGAGCAGCGTGCTCGTATGTGTATCATATCAAATAGTATAGATAAATGGTATATACATCCAAGTGCAGGTCCACATCGGTGGTATGGGGGATGCCCGCGCAGCGGGTATACATGTGCGCGGAGTGTGCTGGGGCGAGACGCGAATACGACTCGCGGGCGTCGGAGCCTAACCTTTCATATATCAGTGCATTAGGGCGGGGTGGGCAAGAAAAAGAACTAGAAAATATGAGAGAGTATTGCGAAAGGGTTGAGAGCAGGAGTCGTGGTTCGCATCACGGCACTGCCATGTGTGGAGCGTGCTAGTCACGTGTCGGCTCTTTTTTGGTTATAATTTATCAAGCGGCCCTCTAAGCGGAAGACACCGCCCACCTGCACCAAGTACTAGTACAAGTGTAACATCAACATCAACAAATGGACCAGGTATGGACCAAACAACACGCGCGCGACCGAGGACAGAGAAACGGGGGGAAAGAATGAAACTGAGGTTGGGGCAAACCCGGACACCCTCCACAAAGAGCCACGTGTCGGCTCGCTGACGGCGCTAGGTCGCTCCCGTTGCACGCTCTCGATTATGATCGGAATATATTCAACAGCAATAATTAATATCCGCGTCACCGACAGGCCTGTAACTTCCTGGGACTGGCTACCATTGTCAAGAAGATAGACTTTATATATCAGTGAATAACTTCACCAATCGCAATCACCCGCCTTCCACCACTAGCTGCCGTTAGGGTTTGGTGTCTTACGTCGGGGTGGCATAGTTGTGCGTATTGCACTGTGAGAAAAAGCGCGCTGAATCCTAATGACTTAAATATTGAAGAACCACTAGCTAATGGTGACCGCTTTCGGTGATCTTTCCACTGAATTTTATCGGCTGGCTGGGAGTCAAACTAGCTCTGCAATCAGTTCATGTTTACCTTTTTCGGTAGGTGAAATCTTGAACTATGCAAAAGGTGACTAAAGAATGATACAAACCTCCACTGAAGGTGGTCACCTCCAGCTCAATGATTTTATCATCATTTTTCAAGTAGCATGATACCCCACAGTGTTAGATCTACGTTGAATGTAACTCGCACTCGAGGTTTGATTCAGCCAATAGTTATGAATTATATGTAGACTCAGAAGCAGGTGATCAAGCTACAACGGGGTGTACACGTATACGAGGCGAATAAAGATTCATCGAAGAATGACAAAGTGTCCTAAATGTAAAAGAACCGAATTACAACTTTTAAAATTTGAAATGAGCGGACGATGACCTTATAGTCATCATGTTCGTTTTTGCGACTATCCAGCCAACTTCAGGCTGAAACCCGCCCGATGAGCTTTCGCTGCGTTTAGTACGCAATGCCCAAAAAGCCAAGGCACGAGCCAAACTTGACCCTGAGTAGCAAGGCGATATGGGCCCTGGTAAACCTTTGAGGAATATTTAGCATGAGATTGACTAGTAGATCCCAAAGACACTCACAATGGAACACAAACCCCGAGGAGGCCGCCGAAGCCTGCACCCATGTTAATCATAGCTCCCAAGCATAGTTTCAGAGCCAGGTCAAGCCTGGTGGTCAGGCCCAGGAAGACATCGTACTCGACACGACCATACCACTTGCCGCAATGAGTGGCAATCAACTATTATCGATATCCCATTGCTCTACTCAGTGCTTGCTGGAGTGAATTAATATTCAACACTCACGACGACGATCCTTGCCCAGATTCTTGCAACGGTCAGTGACTTGCCAGTCAACAAACCAAGTACACCGATATTGTAACTTTGGATTCCGCCAATCGCAGCATACAGGAGACCTTCGATCTCAAGGATCACAGGCTCGTAGCCTCCAAACTGAAGGCTGCGGTCTAGAGGGATTGGGCAGTGAGATGCTATAACATGGGTAGATGGTGTAATTATTACCCAACAAAAGTAGCCTAAGCCTAATCGCGTGTTCGAGCTGAAGCATCAATTTGACGATCTCAATTCCACCAAAGCAGGAGTTCGCATAACACTTTGCCGTGCGCTCTTCAATAGTAGCGATTTCGTTCCCCACAACGGGTGCGGAAACCGCAATGGGAGATGCATGAATCAAAAGCCCGAGGGATAGGACAACGAGAGACAAAGCAACGAGACGAGACATTGCAGATTGGAGAACCATTTTGTTGATAGTGAGTTGATTAGAGAGGGTGTGTTCGAAGAAACAGAAAAGGAAAGCACTGATTGATGGTGTAAAGTCTCCAAGTTACCCTCGTTTTAAACCCAAGTTTAATGTATTGGGAATTATTGTGGCTGGACTTGGCTCCATGATGCGGGAACAGTATTCTCTACAAAACAGCGGAAGATCTGCTTGTCCCAGCTGCCGCTGGACGGATAGGTATAGGAGAGCTCAGGAAGTCTACAGAGTGGCCGAAACTACTCGGGTTGCTCTGTTATTGAGAACAGGCATCCTCGCGAGTTTCGCTTGGCAAATCACGTGTGACGGCGAGTTGAGCATCCGGCTTGGCTCCGGAGCTATGGCCATTTTGCCCGCGCCGGGCAGGCCTAAGGCGGTCGGCCATCCGGCTGCTACAAAGCGGAGGAATTGGCGATTCCGAGCCACAGAAGTATCACTACATATTTCGTCCAACAGCTGAACTTTGGCGCATGTGCACTAAGGCTTAGCACATAACTTCAATCCCATGTCAAAAGTGGTTTTAACTAGGCATATAGTCAGAAAATCCTTAATATTATGAGATTTTCCAATTCTGTTTACTATTTCCATAAGACGAGTTATTACATTCGTAAATGCGGGTGCCAGACATCTCTCCCCGGGAAATCCTGAACTTGAATCGGTTTGGGAGCAATAGTGAGCACTAGTTAGAGAATCCTGAAGTTGTGATGTAGTGGCCAGTCTTGGTTCTCGGAATGAAGTCATAGAATCACCGGCGAATTCAGAAGTTGAGCCTATTGGTGCAAATAAGAAAGTACCATTAAACGCTGTAGATATACTTTACTTGTAAGCCCTCATTTTCATCATTAAATGAAGTCCACAGCTGCGAAGCTATTAGTAAGGCATTTCCACTGCGTACTACGTGCCCACCTGCACAAATTGCGGTACGGGTTTCTTGGCAGTGGAAACTATATGACTATAATCGATCGCGATTTAGTCGATTAACTATCTTTGAGGTGTCTTTGAACCAGGCCCACCGACCTGACTTCTTCAAATAACTCTTCGTAGCTGAAACGGTTCGGTGGCTCATTGGCCTGGGTCAAGTTTTCATACGCTTGGGTGAAGGCCTACGATTGTAGCCATGAGTGCTGTCTCGATTATATATAAAGTAGATCACTTGCGTGGGTGAAAATCCCAGTTTCCCGACCAGAAGAAGTGCAATCCCAAGCGCTTTGGCGTTGGTGGCAACCACTCCAAGCAAACTACCAGGGTCAAGTGGCAAATTAGCTTGGTATGAACAAGAATGCGTAATTTTCACGAACAATTTGAGCCTGAACGCCATCCATGGCCCTCTCCCGCTGAGGTATGTTTTCGAGCATCGTGATTGATTCGGTGCTTGAGCCTACTATACGAGAGATGATATTTCCCAGTGCGGAAACAATAGTGTCAACGTTCGAAGTAATCACAGCGTTGGTCTCTTGGTCGTTGGAAAGAACCTCGCCTCCATATAATTCGGACAGCTGGCTGAAAATCGTAGTGCTGGCTTTGCCCCTGAAGCCATTTCCTCGAAGCTTGCTGCTCAGATCTGAATTATCTTTTGTCAGTTAATTGTGCCCGCTAGATCAGAATGCTACGTACTGAGTATCCTTCCGCTAGCACAACACTTCGAGATCCAATCTGCGTCAGTGTGGTGAGCTGAAAGTTTAGTCATAATCTGACTTACATCCATAATACACTAGGCGCCGTATACAGAAATTGAACTAAGCTCCGGATAGCTGGAGATCATAGTGCGTCAAATAACCTACCGTAATTGTGCTACGCCTAGGAAGCTTCGAGAGATACGAATTAAGCTCCTAAAATTATATTTGTTATAATTTCGGAAGACCGAGTTGCAATTGAAACACCCACGCTATCATGTATCTTGTATGCATGGTCGGGTTCTTTGTCGCCTCTTGGTTCCCTGAACCTAGTTATAATCGCTGATAGCCTAATGAGCATATATATCGTTTGGTGCGCGGTCAGTTTGTACCTTCGTTGTAGTACACACGTTCCTTGACGGCGATAGTTTGTTCCTCGACTCTCCCAGGGTCGACATGGTTATCGTCCAATTCGTAATCCCCAGGAACTGAGGTTTCTGGATTTGTCTTGACAATCCGAGCTTCCTTGCCTCGTTTAGAATCACTGAGAATCCTATCCCCGTGTCCACTAACTTTATGTATGCGCGTGTCAGGAGTTGGATCGCCGTTTGTAGTTGGACTCACAATGCAAAAAACGATAGTCTTCAGGGTAGGTATCACGAACTAGCCATTCAAGGCTGCTAAGCTAGGTTCAAATCAGCGCAAGGGTCTATCCCTGAAGTGATACTCGTACAATATTCTCTCGTGTAGGGTCGGCGAGACCAAAAAAGCCATCGCAGACATCGCAAAGTATCCGGATATTTCGAGCCTCATACCCTGAACGAGCTAATACATGCGTGAATGGCGATACGAGTGGCCGTTACTACGAGCTACTTACTCAGCATTTCATGAATAAGCTTAACGTCGGTAGCGGTCGATGGTAATCCAGGATACCGAGGAAGTTTCCCGGTCTCTTCATATTGTGGTGCTATCTATTTTACCCCGAGCCGGTAAGATAACGCGTTCAACTTCTAACGAAGCTCACTATCAAGGCCCTGCGAATAACGCGAGGTCGGTCTGGCGACCCGATAGTAGGTGGGTTGGGAAGTCTGTCTCCGTCCTCGATTGCTTCTTTAATGTATGCCATAACATCCCCGTTATGAGGAATCCCTTGTCTGGGAACCAGACCCCGAGCTACAAGTGAAGGACTAGCAGTGGTCATAACTTTGAGCTCCGCGAAGCAAACCGATACGATTTCTGCAAAATAAGGGGGGGGGGGATTTGAATGCATGCAGTCTTCCTTCAGGTAGGCTTTTATTGGCCCATGAAACTCTGTCGCGAATGGTATTTCACGGTAGACGCCGAGTTTGAAATTATGATGATTGTGGCACCACACCGCCACTTGCCGCAAGGCAACCTTGAGCACCATTCTACACAACCTCCCGTGATCAGATTAGGATTATTAGACGTAAAATGTATCTCTTTCAAGCTAGTGCATCGCCGTAAGGCGCTTATTATCGGAAGGATCTATCGCTATTGGTTGGGTCCCTCGTGCTCGGCGCTCAAATGAACCTTCGATATTGCCACCTGGCTGTTTCGGAAACATGCTAGAGTCTATGGCATTGTGCTTTGCATCACATTTAATTTTTCATGCCTTGCTAAGCTGTACATAACCTATGCGTATATGCGTGGGACATGCCCACGAGGCTCCGCGTAGCCGAACGAGCCATGGCCAGCTCGTAGGGATTATTACTGACGGGTTTAGTGAAGCAACTGTTGATTTTCTGTGATTGTAACATTAAGTAATCCAGCTAGAACCATATGCACGTAAACTATGTAGTTTGTGTCTATCAAACTAAGGACTCTGACCATAGCCTCTGCAAAACCTCGTCATTCATAACGAGTGTGCCAATACATAAGCTATTGGACACGCCATTCACTTCCCGTACGCTCAACCTCCCACGCACTTTCTTCTCACATGGATCTGTTGTGAGATACGGAATCACCAAATCTGGTCTATCTGCGTATCATAAGTGCGCGCAGTAGCTTTATCTTATCTTCCTTTTACATCACATCGATATCAAATGTTGACTACCAGCATCCTGTTTCATTCATAGGAAAGGCTGTGACATTAGTCCTGCTTATAACTAGAGAACGTCCCTGAAAAGGTTAATAACCTACATTGGTCCGTGTATATCACTCCAACAACACTGCTTCGGCGTCCTCATGCAACCACCAGGGGATTACACACTCACTACCAAGATGTAGATAATAGTCGGTTTATATCAACAAACCTATAGCTAGGTTGAGATATTATTCATTATTTATATTGAGTGAGCGCGAGATATTGGCCCGCATGATCATTCCTCTGAATTGCAGCGCGTGAGTAACTATTTAGGGAAGCTCCGCACCTAAGCGCTGAAACCGCCACTCGTGGAGCGAACCAGCTGATAACAAGGTCTTATCGCTCGGCTTGATACGATTTCCATGTGGACTTTTATTCTGATTATATATTAATAAATGAAAAACTGGTGCAATATTAATCATATACCAAAGATCTTATACCCACTAGCTAGCTCCGGAGTCGCGAGATCTAGATGAGTGGACTCTAGATCTCAGCATTGCGTGCTACATGAAATATAATCGCGTCGCGGGGCCCCGTAGTGCAAGTACGATTACGGTAAGGGGGAGAGCGCCCTCGACGAGGGAAATGCCTCATGTATATATATTTCCACGGTGGCTTGCCTCGAGGATAATAGACTCGACGCTTGGTATTGCAGAACCCCGTCCTTCTTTACGCCCTCGAGCTCCACCAACCCCCAACGATCGCGTTCATCTGACTCTTATTTTCCGGTGTTTCTGTCGATCGCGAACAGACTTGGATGTGCGATAGCAAAGGGTTGCCAAAGTAGGGTGCTACTCATCTTTGATCAGCCCTGGCCGATTACGTAACTCTGATGTTTTGTCATGCCGACCACGTCATATTGAGGGAATCACGAACATGCTGGAAGCGAGCGGCGGGCGGGCTTGGTATTTATCCTTGGACCTAATTCGACACTGCCTCGATGGGCGGCTGAAGAAGGACTGCGCAGCTAGCCTCATGCAAACCGCGTTTACAACCCCACCAACCGCTCCACCCGGTTATAACAACTCCACCACTGGGACCGACGCCCACTATGCCTCCACTAAGCTTGGCGAAACCGAGTTTCTCTAGGGACTCGCTGCTATTTGAAGATTCGGCCAGTTCAGAGGGCGTTCCCACACCATTAGAACTACCCCCGGATGACCCTAGTCGTGTTCGACTCTCTATTGATATTCCAAAGCAACCCTCGCAACCCCTCATAGGTTAGCACTCGTATTAATCAGACGCAAAGCCTTACTTATAGGTGCGATTAGGCACCCCATTCACCACTGACACTACCTCGCTGTTCGAGTATCCCTTTCCACCGGTTCCTTCACGACCACCGCTCTCCAATGCCTCTTCCTCATCTTCGATTGTGTCTTTGCCTGCCCCACCTTCATCTGCCACACTAGACAAACATATCCCGCACGTTTTTGCTCGCCTTGCGAACCGGATTGGATCCCCTGGGCATCGGCGAGTCCCCAGCCACGGCGATCTCCCACCCGTCCCCATTCCCCCAAGGCTGCGCAAACTAAGCTCGGCTCACCCACCAGAGGACACCAAGCCCATCCAGCTCGGTAATTTATCATCACATTTATCCCCGAGCCGGGCCGGCCATGTCGGCGACCCAACAGATCCTAAAACTGCCTCTTCCCACGCCACAGGCTACGTTCGTGACTCCCCAGGATTACCAATCGGGGTATCAAACGCATCGACAACAAGGCCGTGTGCCGAGATGCGACATAAGCCCAAGCGCCGGAGTGTATCCGGATATCTCGTAGATCTGGATGAAAATGATGAGAAGCCCGCCGGACCGGGCACCAAAGAAGTCGCACACTTAGATTTGGCATTCTGAGAATTGCCTCGTTGCTCTTCCTGTCTCAATTTCTTGCCCTCTATTCTATATCGGTCGAGTCGGAATCTTTTGGAATTTGTGATTTTGGGATATATAGCGACTATTTTTAGGAATTTGGGCTATTATGGGACTTTGGTTTTCATAATGTACATCATTATTTCGAATAGTGAATGTGAGGCGCGCGTAACGCGGTGTAATTTCGGTATCAAGGACTCACGGCCAGTTGCAGGGTAACTCCGAGGGCAAACTCGAACCTAAACGCCGTCTACACTGTGCTGAGTCTGGATCCAGGCCTTGGATCGAGCCCATACGCCACGCGCATCTACATGCTCCAGATGCAATATCACCCATTCTGTGAGTGCCCCGTCGCAACTCATCTTGAATTGCGTCCACTCCGGACGAAAACTGAATGGTACCAATGTGACGATTGAATGCCAGGATTCACTGATCACCAGGTATGCGGTGGATCAAGGCATCTTCCCATCGCTCCCACCGCGCGCCCATATGCGTTATGTTTGCTTTGATCCTGGAGACAGTGACAGATAAATTTACAAAGGAATCGCCGGACCATCCATGCGCGTACCAAAGATATAGCTGTGACCGATCAGCAATTTCACATTTCAACGTCAGAGTATATCTCCCAAACGCCTGTTCAATCTCGATATGTAATTCCTGGGGGTATAAACGACCTGAGCGCCGCGATCACATCAAATCCATTCTCGAAAGAATAATTGCAACGCCAAGTGCGGGCTGGTTCTTAGGCATTTTTGCTAGTCGTCGAGGTTTGTGTAGTGTTCGGTAAAGTCATAAACAATTATTGAAGGCATGTACGACCTGGGATGATGTTTTGTTGGTGCATAATGACGTGTTGTACGATGCATGGGAGACGAATCGAAAAAGGTGCCATAAAATGTATTTGTGCTAGATTTATCTTGGGTAAAAGATTGTATAACAACGTAAACTAGAAATGGATGCTGTCATTAATAAAGTTTCTCAGAGTACGTGAGTGAGTCGCTCGAAACTAAGATGTATAACGGACCGCGTGAAGTCCGTCTATTCTAATACACATATTTAATTTATGCACAAGAAACTGTACGCGTAAGCGCAGAAACAACGAGAATGTACGAATGTACGAGACAAGAGAGGCGTATTCGTCGTTACAGAGCACAACTAAAACATTTATCTAATTAGTAACATACGTCGTAATAGATTGTCGTATATTTCTCTCCTGAATAAGAAGCGCTCAGGCTAGCGTTCGATCATGCATAAGTTTTGAACAAGACTTGTGCGTAACAATAGTAAGTACTTTCACAACGTGCGCTCATTTATTCATGCATAGTATTGGCAAAAGTCATTGATTAGGCACTTAAAAGTTGAGATAACCAAAGTATTCGCACCCTTGTTATGGTGATTTGCGATATGTCATATTTTGTAATATTGACCACCAAGAAACAGAGCGAGCTCTTGTCCAAGTGACCAGCGCTTGGCTTGTATCATTATCATGGCGGGATTATGGTTGTAATTTTCTATTGGTCCGTTTTTTGCCTAAGCATTGCATCGGCTAGGACCCGTTGCTTAAACCAAGGTAATTTAAGTAAATAATGACATCACATGTGACAAATTTCTAGGTTGCCAAAGACTCCTCAAATTAAATCCTCAGGGGAACCCATGTCGGAAGATCTGCGTCGGCGCCCTTATTGGGTCCCCAACGCTAATCTGTCACCATGAACTTCTAATTAGCAATTGCAATAAAGGCACTCGCATATTCTTGGCATTTGCTACTTCCTTTCCAGGCTGTAGGATATTTCACAATCACGACGAGGTAGATCTATGATGCTCTAATTCATTGCCTGCCTTACCTCGGTTACAATTAGATACCATTGCGTATGTAACGGTGCCTGAAATTACTTCAACTCGTCAAGGAAGCTCGGATCTCTTGGCCTTGTCGTCCTAGTATAAATACGGCCTCGTCTTGATTCCCAAAGCCCATCAAGCAATCTACAGTTCTCACTAACCACACTCTTTTTGATTACTCCAAACATGATGTTCCGCATTCCTTTGTTTTTGTTGGCTGTTGGCACACTCTGTCTTGCAGCCCCATCCGCTTCTCTCGATCATGTGGCCCGCAACGCGGTGCAAAAGGGTGAAACATGGGGGGGTCCTGGCGGGTATGTATATGCACGCATCCCGAAGTTCAATGCTTCTTACACACCTTCAAACTCAGGTCGCCCTTCGATGATTCCACCTCATTAGGGCCCAATCCCAGATTGACTTCTATAACCCTGCGCGGAGGCAACCGCCTAGACGCCATTTCTTTCACCCTGGCCTCGGGGAAGACCTTCCATCATGGCGGCTGGGGAGGAAATCCTCGCACCCTCACGCTCAATCGTAACGAGATCATCGTATATGCTAAGCTCTGTGAGGAGGAAAAGTCAGAGGCGGCTAACTTTACGAACCGAAGCGTGCGCATCCATTATGCCCTAGTAACGACCAATACTGGACGTACTATCTCGGTCGGCCGCACGACGTGGTTCTGTCGGGAATTTCGGGCGCCAGCAGGGAAGGGTGTGGTTGGGGGACATGGGCGAAGTGCAAAAGAAGTGGACAGGCTCGGGTTCGTTTATGCACCAAAGGTGTAGAGTGGCCCAAGTTGCAATTGGCTAAATACACGCGCATGGTTATGACTCAATACTTTGTACTTGTGGCCCAGCTATCTCGTCGTGTATATATTCCCGTTCTTTTTAAATCAGACAGAAAGATACCAACACCGAGTGTTTTAGTGCACTCGCACGGGCGACAGACTTGGGTGGAAAAAATGTGAAATGGTAATGCAAGAGATCATTGGGGTATTATAATTAATGATATAGTGAACCAAAGCAACAAGGGCTCCAATTTGTCTGGATGATCGGCTACAAATTGCGCATATATGCTTTCGCTTTAGCCCGCAATAGACCCGCTGGTGTAGTTCTCGTATCAAAGAGTACTAAGCTGTGCGCATGATTTTATAGATAGGTCGCTTTTCACCTCATGCATGCTGTACATTCAGTGCCATTGTTATACCGGCCACCGATAATGCGTTTATTTCGTTGCTAGGCACGTGCGTAGGCGTACTTCATATTGACCACGACGTGCTCAATCACCTTGTCACCCACTTGGCTATGTGTTGTCGCAACCAGAAGGGTGGCAACTCTTCACCATCTCAACACTTGCGTATAAGGGGTTTCCAAGTCATGCGTAACTCAAGCTACTCTCACATGAGCTGTGCGCCCTATGCACTGCAGCTCTATGGAGAGCGGAAGAACCATACCACTAGCAATGTTGATATTTATTAGATGCTGGTTCCCGCATGTACGAGGGGATGGCTGATATATTTAATAGAAGTGAAAATATGACATATATAGAGTGTAAACACGGCATATGGTGGGGGTGATCAAGTGCAACAAGGTACAAGAAAATGATCGCTAGTGCTAAATGTGAAGGTATGTGCTATAATTAATATTTGAACTGTAGGTTATTTGGTTCAAACAAATCGTTTCAACATTTATGAAGACCTCGGATGAGACATGGTATCTATTTTGTCTCCTAAGTACTACTTCTCATGCACTACCAGACATACTTCAGAAACATTGCGGAACTCTTAATTGTTTACATTCCTTCCATGGTAGTTTCTCTCGGAGCGTTGGTGTACGCAGGTATAGTATTCTCACTTTAAATGTATCAGTTAGAAATGCCTGACGAGCCCGACTAGCCATTTCTCTCCGCTGGTTTGCTCACCACCACTCCCAGGTCCAGGTAGTACTACACTCCTCCTAATCTGGACTTTCTAGCTCCCTTTACCCTCGTTTCATCACGCACTCGATTGTCCGAATGCCCTACACTACCGCGCTAACCTCGTTCGTCTTCGTGTGCAACGCTAGCAACGGGGTCGATCTGTAGACTAGTTGGGATGATGTGCACTCGGACTGGCAGATAATTAATTGGTCAATTTAGTCGGGCAGACGAACAGACATCCTGGATTCAAGATTTATTAGTCTGGTACATAGTACCCCTCTCTTCTGAACTTTTCTTTGCCTTTTTCGGGTTTGGACGAGAAGCCAGGTCGGAATACATCAAGTTCTTCCAATGGGTCTTTCGCATCAAGCCCAGGCCTATTGCGTCTGTGCCTACTGGGTCAGATCTGCACATTTATGTATCGTATACAGAGAACTGATGGTCAGTAGGACGCCCGGAGCTCGAGGCCTTCACACTAGCACCACCAGCTCGTCTTTTGGAACCCCTTCAATTGTATGATCCAATTCAAGACAATGTCACCTGCGGTCGTAAGAGAAACATTATACTATAAACCTCCTTCTGAATCTCAGTAGCTTCCCGTTGCCAACCAGTAAGGTTAGGGGGCTGGATGTTCAAGCTCGTTATATTTCCGCTGCTTGTTACTTTATATATTCACTGGACCTCGAAAAGCCATGTTTAGAATTCGACCTCAAACTTTAGTTCGCAGGAACAACATAATCCGCAGCAGGATAAACGTGCATACTTCTCTCGCTGCCTATATGCGTTCTTTTTTATGAGAACCCGGTTCAACAATGGCAGATTCGGATGTACGAACCGAGAAAGTTACAGTATCTCTGATTATCTGCATTGAGGCTCTTGCACCGTAAATTTAAGAACGACCTACCACCCGTAAAATGTCATCGCGATGCAACTTGAAATTCCGCATCCATGTCTAGGTTCGGATATAGATTCATATTTTTGTTTCAGGCTTTGAGGTGGTGTAAAGGGGGCGACCGGATTTGAGGTTAGCGCGCTTGTACGGGAGAGTGTTGGTCATCCGAGGTGCTTATAGATTGTGTTGGAGCTCCACGCGTTCTTGCCCAGATATTTAGTAGTTGTTGATTTAGGAGTGGGCCTCAGTCGAGGTTCCGGCTCATCGGTCGGTAGCTAATCGCAGCGAGTTTCGCAGGGCTTGGGAACTATCCCACCCAAGACTAGCCATAACGTAGCAAAATAACTTGGATATCGAAGCCGGAAAACCTTGTTTTCCTACCAGTGCCAAGGCGAATCACTGCCAGATTCGAGTAAGGGGGGTTAATGGACTGGATATACCTCGAGTCTTGCAAATAATGAGAAATGTCAGGCGCGTCGCAGGCGACTACGAGGCTGTGCCACTCGCTGATCGAGGTCGGCTGTGTGCTCCAACCGGCAAAACGAGCCCGGCTCTGGTTTTTGAAACTGCAAGTTCATCTGATTATTCCATGGGAAGCCCGATATAGATTGGGTCGTTGTAATTTGCTCGCCGAGCTTGGGGCGGAGTTGATGGAGAGTGCGATCATGATGCCATTGGAGCGATATTAAACGCGGATATTACACATGTCTTGATTTATGTACCAGGCCGGCGAATAAGAACCTGACGATTGTCGAAAATAGTACGGTTAGTGGAGCGATGCGAGGGTTGGAGCGTTATTAAGCGCCCAGCGTGTATGCTGGGCGCTTGTTGTGCTTTCACGTGACCCGGCCCCACCTCACTTTGTCGCTCCATCACATCTATTGGTACCGAGGCGATGGGGTTGTAAGCTGTACGACCACCTCTGGGTTGACTGGAGCACCTAAACTGTCTACCACGAATGAACAAGACATCGATATTTCCCCCGATTTCTGGGTTTTCGTCGACGATCCTTGCTGCGAGTTTGAACGGAAAAATCGACATTAAGAACATGGGATTCTCTGCGGTGTCGCCTCCGACAAATCTGAGTCCGATGGACATTACACCTGGTGGCTTGAGTGAGTCTTGTGAGCTCAAATTCTGCGATCTGATGGTTAATTAATTTTGATGTATAGGCGCACCGATGAACACTTCTCCAGCACAGTCTACGAATGTATCTCCGCCCGACTCGACCTTTTCTGCTATTCCAACTGGCTCGAATTCGCCTTCATCTGGACAACAGTCGGATTCCTCTCTTGTGAAACCCCAATTTGCATCGAATATTGTTCCTCCGACGCCAAATTCACCCACCAAGCCGGTAACTCGCCCCCAGCTCACTTCCCGCCTTTCATCCCGTTCGGGCGGAAAGCGACATGCCTCTATAGGATCCGCACGCGAGCTGCCGTTTCCGGCCGATCCATCTCAGCCCATCGAAAATCCGACTCCCGGCTGGAATGCGAGACTTCGCGATATGGGCCTGCATATTCCCGGAATAGGATCTCCAAGGACGCCCAAGAGCCCGAGATCAGGCTCAATGTCGTCTGGTGCAGCGACCCCGAAAAGTCCAGAGGATCAGCGTGCCCAGTCATACTTTTCGTTCAGGAGACGCGGGTCCGGTTCCGTATCAAGTCCTGGCAAGGCAAAAGGCTCAGCTGCGACCCCACCGCCGCCACCATCTGCCCCTTGCACAAGTCACCATCCACTACAAGATGTCAAACGCCCACCACCGCCCAAGGACAAGGTCATGCCCAGTCCCATTGCTGAGGAATCTGCCTCTCTGCCCGCCAGGCGCATCCGAGCCAATCTCTCGCTCGATCTCAGTTCGCCCCTTGCCACACGAGGCAGCACCGCCAGCTTGCCGCTTCTTGGACATACCCCTGTCGAGCATCTGGTTCAAGGAGAGTCTAAACCCAGACGGGCCAGTATGGTCGCGCCTCCCGCCCCACCGCCACACGTTCACACTCCCCCGGTCCATCCGCCCGCATACGAATATCCCTTCTTGCCCCACCATGCCCCCAGACAGCCCCTCGAAGTCCGCGTCGAAGAGAACCCCCCGGGTCAGGGCGCCGGAGACGCAGGCAGTTGGGTCATTAGTGTGAGGTAATGCTTGGTCATCCGATCTATTTCCTCTGCTTACGTCATTGTCGTAGGCTGCCCGGCTTTTCACCAGACGGCATCACCGTCGGAACCCGCCGCGGCCGCGTACTGATGCTCGTCGCCGACAACTACAATGACGACGACGGAGGTTAGTCGTTGTCCACATCCCACGACTGGGGCTAATTTGGGTCTGCTCGACCCCTAGCAGGGCACTTTGAGCGCCGAATCTCGTTTGGATACGACGCGGACATGGCCGCCATTCGAGCCGAGTTCAACGGCGACTTGTTGCGCGTCACGGTGCCCCGGAGGTGGATGTTTGCTCCGCCCATGATGGCCCCGAGGAATACGGTCGGTGGGATGACACGCCCGACGGTCGAGGATCCGAGTGAAGCCAGATGATAGAACTAACGCTTTGAGCTTTTTTGCATTGTCTGTGTGCTTTTTTGCATTGCATGACTGTATCGTTTAGGATCTTTTTGAATAACATTTAGTGCTGTTTTGTTCATCATATTTCTATACATGTTTGGTGGGCTTGTAGCGTAGGGTGCTTATCACTTGATGATCTATAAATGTGCCTTGTTGGCACGCCCAAACCCGTCTGTTGACCCTATGCATATATACAATAGACAATTTATTGATTACATGGGGCACGTGGTCGTTATTTTATTTTATTTTATTTTTAAATATATATTTCGCGAGCTAAATGAACAATAAGTCAAACCGCTCGGACGAAAAGCAAATAAAAAGGAGAACATAGATAAGTAATAAGTAGCCAGCCCAATAAGATAGGAAAATAAGGTAAACCCCACCCAAAAGGGAGCAAGGCCTATGCGAAGGGGAGAGAGCACGTGGTAGTTATATAAGGATACCATCGGGCGAACGTGCCACATCTACAAACGTTTGATCCAGCCCAAGTGAGTAACTTTGCAGCAAACAATGAAACTTGCTAACGATCCAATGTATGTGTAGAATGAGTGCGCAGATTGAGAAAGACGAAAATGGGGGAACAGAGGTATGGTATTCTATTTCGTGATATGAATGGTCGGAGGTCGGATGTGTTCACAGGCCAACATCCGATCGTGTGCGGATGTGATAATGCAAGTAAAGACATTGAAAGCGAGAATTGAGCGAGTGGTTCCGCCAAAATCGATGAGGGATATACTGACCCGCGAAAACCATGAACAGGGAGAGTAACGAAAAGGCAGATACCACGTTGCCCGATGTTGAAGCTATGCTAGCTCGACTGGAGCAAGATACACTATTGACTGCATTGGACCCTCATGCTCGGACTCAACTGGTGGTCGCAATGGTGGAACTAGGTGATCAACTCGATACTTGCTTCCAGGAGAACAAAGAGTCGCAATTTATCGAGCTGGTGATACAATGCCAATCAATGGCATTGAAGGTTGCTGCATACGAGGATCCAACGCAAACGTCAACGCTGACAACCATACCCGCAATGTTCGGGCTTGGTTCAGCATATTTCGAACGGTTTGAATTGTTCGGCGATATTGATGATATTGATGATGCAATCAAATACCAATCGCAGGCAGTCTCACTCACGCCCGATGGACATGCAGATATGCTTAGATCTCTTAACTATCTTGGATTCTCACACAGGCAGCGATTTGAACGCCTTGGGGAGGTGGAAGATGTTGAAAAAGCAATCGAATACTTTTCACGGGCGATGTCACTTACACCTGACGAGCATGCAGATATGTCCACACACCTCAATAACCTCGGAACTTCATACCTAAACAGATTTGAGTGCCTTGGCCAAATAGAAGACCTCAATAAAGCAATCGAATTCCACAGCCGAGCAGTGGTATCGGCATCTGAAGAGCATACAGGGATGCCAACGTGGCTCAATAACCTCAGTTTTTCATACAAGAGCCGATTTGAGCACCTTGGGGAGATGGGAGATCTTGAAAGAGCAATCGAACATCAATTACGGGCGGTCTCACTCACACCTGATGGGGATGCAGATTTGCCTAAATGGTCCAATAACCTTGGACACTTCTACTGTACACGATTTCAGCACCTTGGACATGTGGAAGATCTTCAGAGGGCAATTGAATATCAATCCCAAGCGATCTCACTCACACCCGATGGGCATCCAGATATGCCTATATCTATCAACAGCCTTGGAGTCTCACACCAATCCCGATTTGAACGCCTTGGGCAGGTTGAAGATATCGAAAAAGCAATTGGATATCTTTCCCAGGCAGTCTCACTCACGCCTGACAGGCATGTAGATATGCCTACACGACTCAATAACCTTGGACTCTCATATCAGAAGCGATTTGAGCGGCTTGGGCAGGTTGACGATCTCGAAAAAGCAATTGAATGTCTATCACGAGGGGTCGTATTCGCCCCTGAAGGGCATGTGCATATGGCCACACTGCTCGATAACCTCGGACTCGCATATCAATCCCGATTTGAACACCTTGGACAGGTGGAAGATCTTGAAAAAACAATTAAATACAAGTATCAAGCGGTCTCACTCACACCCGGCAGGCATGTGGATATGCCCCTGCGGCTCAACAACCTAGGGATTTCGTACGAGAAGCGATTTGGGCGCCTTGGACAGGTTGATGATCTCGAAAAGGCAATCGAGTCTCTGTCCCGAGCGGTCTCACTCACGCCCGACAAGCACTCACTTATGCCTACGTTTCTGAGTAACCTCGGGCTCTCACACCAGTCCCGATTTGAACGCCTTGGAAAGGTAGAAGACCTTGAAAACGCGATTGAATACCAATCACGGGCGGTCTCACTCACACCCTATGGGCATGCAGACTTACCTCCACGGCTCACCAACCTTGGAATCTCACATCAGGACCGATTTCAGCGCCATAGACAGGTGGAAGACCTCGAAAAAGCTATTGATTATCAGTCCCGAGCGATCTCACTCACACCTGACAAGCATCCGAATATGCCCACACTGTTCAATAACCTCGGACACTCACACCAAGCTCGATTTGAGCACCTCAGACAGCTGGGAGATCTTGAAAAGGCAATCGAACACCAACTCCGGGCAGTCTCACTCACACCTAATGGGCATCCAAAGATGCCTATACGGCTTGACAACCTCGGAGTCTCATACCAGAACAAGTTTGAGCACCTCGGACAACTAGATGCTCTTGAAAAATCCATCGAATATCATTCTCGGGCTGTCTCACTTGCACCCGGCGAGCATCCAGAAACGCCTATGTGTCTCAACCACCTAGGAGTCTCACACCAGAGCCGATTTGATCGCCTTGGGATGGTGGAAGATCTTGATAAAGCAATAGATTACCACTCCCGAGCGGTCTTACTTACCCCTGACGGCCATGCCAGTTTGCCACTGCTACTCAACAATCTCGGATTCTCCTACAAGAGGCAATATAACCGCTTGCGTTCCCCAGACACTTTAGACCGTTGTGTGGGGTGTTTCCAGCGATCTGCGTTATCTCTCTCTGGACGCCCGCATCTCCGTTTTCGCGGTGCCCTCTCCTGGGCAGAACTCGCACCCCTCAGATCCTCTTCCGAGACCCTCACCGCATTTCAAACTGCAATCGACCTCATTCCCCATGTAGTTTGGCTCGGAAAAACCATCGCC